>PVJS01002158.1:0-87569 GCA_004027185.1 Glis glis | reverse complement strand
TGTGTGTGTGTGTGTGTGTGTGTGTGAGAGAGAGAGAGATAGAGAGAGTGAGAGAGAGAGAGAGAGAGAGAGAGAGACTGGGATTGAACCAAGGAGTGTTCGACCTCTGAGCTACACTCCCAGACCTGTTTTATTTATTTTTTTTATTTTAAAACAGAGATTAAGTTGTGGAGGGCCTCACTAAGTTGCTAATACTGGCAATGAACCTGCAATTATCCTGTCTCAGCCTCCCAAGTACTGAGATTACAAGCGTGTGCCAGCATGTCTGGCTCCATGGGACTCTTAAAGGAAACATATTTTTCTATCCAACTAGATTATGAACCATTTTTAGAAAATGCTAGAAAAATTAACTTTGTAGAAATTTTCTTTCTATAAAACTCCTACTTACTTAAAGTTAGGCTAGGGATATAGTTCAGTGGTATAATGTTTGCCTAGCATGTTCAAGGCCCTGGATTCAATTCCCATAACCACAAATAAATAAGTAAGGTCAGGTATATATATCCAAAATGCAGATTTATTTTATCTATGATTTATACCCTGCTTACAAAAATATCTGAATAGGTTAAGCAAATTTCAGTTAGATGATAAAAGTGGAAAATCAAACCTATATCAAGGAGGTAAAAGCAAACATACTAATAGCATCAGATAAGATGATTACTATGATTAAGAATTAAAATTTAGATGTATAAGACCCCCAAAGCTTGGGAAATTAAAACAAGAATTAATAAATGGGATGGCATTAAACTAAAAAGCTTCTGCTCATCAAAGGAAACCATCAAGAGTCTAAAGAGAGAGCCTACAGAATGGGAGAAGATCTTTGCCACCTATTCCTCTGATAGAGGACTAATATCTAGAATATTCAAATTACTTAAAAGACTCAACACTAAAAAACAAATAACACAATCAAGAAATGGGCAACTGAACTAAACAGACACTTCACAAGAGATACAAATGGCCAATAAATACATGAAAAAATGTTCAACATCATTAGCAATCTGGGAGATGCAAATCAAAACTACATTGAGATTCCATCTAACCCCAATCAGAATGGCAATCATCAAGAAGTCAAAAAACAATAAGTGTTGGTGAGGATGTGGGGAAATTGGAATTCTTCTACACTGTTGGTGGGATTACAAATTAGTTCAACCACTATGGAGATCAGTGTGGAGATTCCTCAGAAAACTGGGAATGGATCCACCATATGATCCCACTATACCACTCTGGGGTATCTTTCCAAAGGGGCTGAAATCAGAAAATCATAGTAATATTGCATATCCATGTTTATAGTAGCACAATTCACAATAACCAAATTATGGAACCAACCTAGGTGTCCATCAACAGATGAATGGATTACAAAAATATGGAATATACACACAATGGAATTCTACTCAGCAATCAAGAAAAGCAAAATGATGTCATTTATAGGAAAATGGATGGACCTGGAGAACATTATGCTAAGTGAGATTAGTCAGTCACAGAAAGTGAAGGGTCATATGTTTTGTCTCATATGTGGAAGCTAGGGAGTAACTGGGATACCAGAGAGACTTCAGATAATGGAGGAGAAACTCCAGTGGAGCCAGGGAGGTGGTCTAGGGGAAGGGAGGGGAGGATCAATGAAGGAATTACTACCATCGACATTATGTACATAAGTGAAAATACCAATGTCAATCTCAATACCCTGTATGGGGAAGGGGAAGGAGAGTGGGGAGGGAGCTGGGGGAAAGCCCGCCAAGAGCTGTGTGCATGTATGTCACTATCACTATGAACTTCATTATGATGTGAGACTATAATGCACCAATAAAAGTAGTTTAAAACTTTAGATGTATACTTTCCAGCAGGCAAGAAAAAATGAAAAACATGTCTTTATATCAAAGAATAAAAACTCGTAGGTTGACTCCATAAATTGGCTATTGTGAATTGTGTAATAAACATAGGTATGCATGTATCACTATAGTGCAGATGAATGGATAAAGAAAATGTGGCGTATATACACAATGGAATTTTACTCAGCCATAAAGAAGAACAAAATTATGTCATTTGCAGGAAAATGGATGGGAGTAGAGAACATTATGCTAAATGAGATCAGCCAGTCTCAGAAAGTCAAAGGTCGTATTTTTTTTTTCATGTGTGGAAGCTAGAGAGAAAATAGGAAACAAAAGGGACTTCAGATAAATGAGGAGAGACCAGTAGAATAGTGGAAGGAGTTTAGGGGAGGAAAGACAGGAAGGGATAAAAGAGGACTGAGGAAGGAAACAGTTCAAATAATGCTGTGTCTATATATGAATGTATCACTACCAATCTCACCAACATAGAGGGAGGAGGGAGAGCGGGGTGGGATGCGGAGGGAAACTCCCCCAGGGAGGTGTGCATGTATGAATGTATCACTTTGAACCTCACTATGATGTATGTAGTTACAATACACCAATAAAAATGTAAGAAAGGCGGGGCGTGGTGGCGCACGCTTGTAATCCCAGTACTTGGGAGGCTGAGACCGGAGGATCCGGGTTCGCGGCCAGCCTCAGCTACTTTCGCGGCCAGCCTCAGCTACTTAGTGAGGCCCTCAGCAACTTCGTGAGACCTGGTTTCAAAATAAAGGATAAAAAAATAGGGCTGGGGGTGGACCTCGGAGGTAGAACGCCCCTGGGTTCAATCCCCGGTACCGCAAAGAAAAAAAAAAACGTAAGAAAGAAAAACTCATATTTTTCTATTAAAGGATATCATGTATTATCCTTTATGCAAGGATTATGTAACATATATAATATGTACTATACATGTATTATTAGAGGATAATTTGCATTATTTCTTAATAGAAAAACGTGAGGTTTTAAGGAGAAAAAATTTTTGTACTAAGTAATAAAAAAACCCTCCAGAACTCAGTTTGATGAGAAGCTCGGTAGTATACTGCTGGCATTAACTACAGTAGCTCACAGTTTAATGGTAAAATTAGGCCACTGAATTTGTCTGATTTTTCACCTAATGAATGCAATGTAAATGCTAGTTAAGTAGTTGTTATGCTGTAATGTTTAGGGAATGATGACAAGAGGGACAACTGCCCATGATATCGTCGAAGTATTACAATTTGGGGACAAACAACAAAAGGACTGGGCAAATAATCTAATCAAAATAGATGTTTTAGATACAATGCTTAAGAAAACTCCAGATAGCATCCAAGTCTGTAGGGCTGGATTGACTGTGCTCTGTTGTGGTACCCCACATGCAGTGATGGGCCTGTCTGGCATCAAAACAAACTGTGTGTTAGCATCATGGCACTCTTGTCTTGCTTTTCCTGTCAACTGCCCGCCCGTACAGCCACTTACCCACACCACAGATACTTCCTGAGGTTTTACCGTGTGCCAGGCCCACAGTGCCGGGCACAGGAGTACAGCAGTTCTGAGTCAAGCAAATGTCCTTACTCATCACGCTTTCTTCCCTGAAAGCAGGGTGCTTTCCCTCTCCCAGAGGTGTCTACAGCACAGCACCTTTCGATTTCTCAATCTCATTATCTTGGGAAATAAGAGATTGATCAAAGGGTGATCTGGTAAAAACTGAAGTCTGAATACCTTCTACTAATGCCGTAGTCACACAGGAAGAGTAGTTTGCAAAAGTTAAACTGGTTGCTATCCTCACTGGAAGAAGGCAGAAATGTTTCATGGTGAGAAGCACCTCATGTTTACTACAAATTTCATCATGGAAAAGAGGCTCCTGGCTATTTCTTTCTTTGGGTTACTCCAAGAATAGTGAACAGTCAATGCAGGGCGTGGCCAACACGTTCCCTTCTCTGTCATCACCGCAAAGGGAGGAGTGCGGCAGAGTAATCAGGAGATGGGCTCTGATGTTAGAGGGCCTGGTTTGTATCTTGGCTCTTCAACCAAGTCGCACTGTCTGATCAGCTATCATAGATGATTATAGGGATTATCATTTAAAGCATTCAGCATAGTGTCCAGCATTGTGAGTAGTCACTGCTGTTACAATTATCAACACTAGGTGTTCTATCATTAACCAAAATATGGCTTAAAGCATAGGGATTGTGTTAAGAGGTATAGTGTCTGGATAAGAAGCTCTTATTTAAACAGACAAAGCAGGCAGCGAGGATCTATGTACATCCACACGTAGATGTACTATAGACCTGAGTTCTCTTTTTTTTGTGGGTACTGGGGATTGAACCCAGTACTGTAGACACTGGGGATTGAACCAAACTACACCCCCAGCCCTTTTTATGTTTTGCTTTGAAGCAGGGTCTCGCTAGGTTGTGGAAAGTCTCGCCACATGGCGGAGGCTGGCCTAGAACCTGTGATCCTCCTGTCTCAGCCTCTCAAGTACTGGGACTACAGGTGTGCACCACCACGCCCGGCTAGAGCTGAGTTTCCAAAAGCTGTCTTACTAATTACTTAGGAGAACGGTCTTTATAAGAATACTGAATCACTCATTCATTCATTCCAATATTTCAATACATATTTATTAGGGCCTACTCTATGCTCTGGGCTTGGGCACACAGCAGTGAGTAAGAGACATACCCCTAACCTTACATTCTTTTAGGTGGAGCTCTCTATATGATATTCTTTGAATTTTACGTTTCATTTTAGTGTTCTATATTCTATCCTATTTTTCTCTCTTAATGTTTTATAATCTATTCTCTTTCCTCATAAGAATCACAGAACACGGAGAAGAATGTGAAGTGAATTAATTATATACAATGGAGGCTTTAGAGCATTAGGCCTTAGTTCTCTCTCAGAATTGGTTGAGAAAGGATAAAGGCATTAAGATTCCTGTGGGCAGTGCCCTTTCCTGCTTACCGTAAAGAGAGCATACTAATGAAAAGCACAGCATATTTATATAATAACATATACAAAGATATAACTAAAATATTTACCTTTTTACTGAACATTTACTAGGGCTAGGCGCTATATGCATAACCTTGCTAAGTTCTATGGGAAGTATATCATATTAGACCCATTTTCTGAGGAAACTGAGGCTCAGAGAGATTAATTCAGTAACCTATTAAGGGAGTAGAGCTGGGTTTCCTCAAGCTAGGTCTGTCTCCCTCTGAATCTCTGGTGTTTCCATTATAACATATACCTGCTGCCTTTCTACTAAAAACTATGAAAACTAAGGATTAATGGCTACATGTGATTGTAATAAATTCAGTCATAATAGTTCGAGGGATGATTCTATGTCGATACTTCAATCCAGAAGGAAACAAATACCAATTGGCTAATGAGTGTCCACCAGGCATGACAACATGCTTTATTACTCAGATACACTCACATAGTGCCTACCAAATTCAGGCACTGTGCTAGCTACAGGCTATAATGTGCCTAAATCTTCATTTTTTTGGCCAAGTAAGTAATTCCTAATCTCAGGAAACAAAAATTATTGTTATGTAGATGTAGAGTTCTGCATTTAACTTTAATTCTAAATATAGAGGAGGGCCAGTTCAGTTTCTGTTCTTGGAAGTTCTAACTGAATATTAAATCAGATATACATTAAGGAACATATAGTATTCATACTTAGAGAATGAAACAAAGATCAAATAACATGGACTAGAAGTGCTGGTGACAAGTTGCCAGATATTTTAAGACCAACACTTACAAATAATTAGGAGATGACAAAGGTCTGCAAAAGTACACAGCCTTTGGCATCAGTTTAGATACAAACTACATGTTGTATAGTATAGCTCTACCACTCGTGACATTATCCAACATTGAGAAAAGTGCTTCTCAGCCTTAGTTTCCACACTACATAAATTGGAGCTCTTGTCTCAAAAGGGCATAGTAGCATTTCATTAAAACAGCACACAGAAGAGAAACCATGCACTTCGGCAGTGATGTCATATATGCATTCAACAAACTATTAACAGCTTTTCTTAACAGTCTCTGAAATAGATTTTGAAAATGCAGAAGTATAATATATATGTAAAAGCTTATTTAGAAAAGGCATAAAACTTTAAAATTATATATGGTTAATATTTAATTACATCAAGTAAAACATTAAAGTACATTCAGCAAACACTGACTGTCCATCTACCACATGTCAATGTGTTCCAAGCTTCAATATTTTATGACATTTATAAAAGTGTGGTGGAACAAGAAGTGTGCAACTACTGGGTACAAAATGGGAGCAATGGGTATGGTTACCAGTGTTCAGCTTTTGTGTGGAAGCTGAACCCGATGGTAGGAAATTATTTTTTTACAGTAAACCATTTCTTCTTTCAAAATAGGAAAGAAAAATTAAAAAGAGTATAAGCCCAATAAAGAGCCAGAGAGAATAGTCCTTCAGTTTTGAGGCAATGTGCCCAGTGATAGGGCTACAAAATTCTTGTTTAGGTTTTTAAGTGATTATATTTTCCACTGGGGGAAAGGAGAAAATGGGGGGGAGATGAGGGGGTGGAGGGAAAGAAGTGGATGAAGAGGAAGAAAGGGAGTAAGAAGGAAGAGGGAGAATAGAAAAGAAGAAAAAGAAGAACAGAGGAGAGAGGGAGAAAGAAAAGGGGAGGGGACTAGAATTGTGTTGGGGAATAGAACTGTGTTTCTGATTTTTATTTGTTTATTAAAATGAACATAGAGCTGGGCATGGTGGTGCATGTCTATAATCCCAGTACTTGGGAGGCCAAGACAGGAGGATCACAGTTTTGAGGACAACCTCAGCAATGCAGAGACTCTCAGAAACCTAGAGAGACCCTGTTTCAAAACAAAAAATAAAAAGGGCTGGGGATGTAGCTCAGAAGTAGAATGCCCCTGGGTTCAGTCCCCAGTACCATCAAGAAAACAAAACAAAAAACAATGGACACAGAAATGTCCCTCCAACACACACAGACTTTACTGAGAAATAGTTATTAATGAAGGTAAAGTAGCTATATAATTTACTGACAGGTATTATAATGTTCTTAGCTTTCTTCACGACTAATTTGAACTTGTTTATAAGTTATCATCTTTAAGTTTTAAATTACCAGTTTATCAATCAGATTCAAAATCTGATTGGGTTGTTTTCTAAGCTTTTTAATAAAGAGGTACTGATACTCCTAAAATATCTTTTTAATTTACTGGTATTTATAATTTTATTTAAACTGCAAAATAATAAATTACACAATTATTAGTACTATCAGTTCGGGTCTAACAACTTGACACAGAGTAATGCTATGTTTGCCATCACTACTGTTTTATTGATTTTTAAAATAAATGCAATGATACCATTCTATAATACAGCAGTATTTGGGATCAGGAGGCAGAGTCGGTAGCTACGCTGTAAGTTAACATACTATATTTTATTTCGTTTTATACTATTCTCAAATGTAGAGAACACTGATCTATAGACATGAATTCATATTATATTACACAAGTAGTCTGTAGTCTGTACCAAGCAACCGTGCTAAGAGTGAAGAAAGGATGTAATTAAACAAAAAATAAGGATATGACGCTGCTCCTTCAAAAAGGTTAAAAACACAAAGTTCATAAACTAAAGAGCACATTAAACTAAACACATTAAACTAAACTAAATATAAACACATTAAACTAAACATAAACTAAACACTGACATTATTTTCTTCTTATTATTATTTTTTTGGTGGTACTGGGGATTGAACCCAGGGGCGTTCTGCCTCTGAGCTATACCCCCAGCCCTATTTTTTATTCTTTATTTTTGAGGCAGGGTCTCACTATGTTGCGGAGGGCCTCACTAAGTGGCTGAGGCTGGCCGCAAACCTGTGATCCTCCTGTCTCAGCCTCCCAAGTACTGGGATTACAAGCGTGCGCCACCATGCCCGGCTGACATTAATTTTTTTTAAAAAGATGTCATATGGGGGGGATTAATGAAGGAAACACTTCCACTGACATGGTGTACATGTGAGAATACCAACACCAATGTCAATACCATGTATGGGGAGGGGGGAGTAGGGGGGAGCTGGGGGAAAGGCCACAAAGTGCTTGTGCGTGTATCTCACTATCACTACGAACTAGATTATGATGTGAAAATGCACCAATAAATGTATATAAAAAAGAAAAAAATAAAATAAAAATAACCAATTGGGGGATGTATTTTTTCTTTTCTACTGATGGCCAGCACCATGCTGGGTTGGACCCTCCCAGGTTCGATAGATTCCATGTTTCCTCTTTCCTGATTTACTCTTTGAAGCACAGCCTTAAGTTTCTTTTAAAAGGAGCCCCGAGAGGTAGCTATCCTTGAATACCTAAAAATGGCTTTCTTTAGTCCTGGTCCTGACACTTACTTAATCAGATAGTTTGTTTACAAAATTCTGGCTGGAAAATCATTCCCCACAGAAATCTGAAGATACTACTTTATTATCTTCTAGCATCCAGGGTTAATGCTAATACTTTTGAGGCCAGTGTGATTATTTTTCTTTTGTTAAAAGGACCTTCTGTCTGAAACCTTTAAAGATCTTCTCTTTATCCCTGAATACTAAAATATGCCTCACTATGGAGCCCTTCCCCCAATTTATTATACTAAGTATATGGTAGGCCCTTTTAGACCTAAGACTGCTGTTTTTCAGCTCTGGAAAATTCTCTTTATTTCTTTAGAATTTCCCTCTTTAGGGCCGGGCGTGGTGGTGCACGCTTGTAATCCCAGTACTTGGAAGGCGGAGACTGGAGGATCCGGGTTCGCAGCCAGCCTCGGCTACTTAGTGAGGCCCTCTGCAACTTCGTGAGACCCAGTTTCAAAATAAAGGATAAAAAATAGGGCCGGGGGTGTAGCTCAGAGGTAGAATGCCCCTGGGTTCAATCCCTGGTACTGCAAAAAAAAAAAAAAAAATTTCCCTCTTTATTGTCTGTTTTTTTTTTCCTGGAAATTGTGTCTGATGTAGACGCCCCCCCCCATACTGAACACCTCTATATTAAACTTCTTTCCTCAATTATTTCCCATCCTTCTGTTTTATCTTCAAGGAAATTACATAAAACTTATTTTCTCATTCTAGATGTTTTATTTTGGAAGTCATACTCTCCATTCCTTTTTCATAGAATCTTATTCTATAGAGTGGGCCTTCTTGATTCCCTTAGAGGATACTAGAGGTTTTCATTTTGTTGTTAAAGTTCTTTAGGAATTTCTAATTCTGTCTGGGGACAGGTTTTTTTTTCCCCCTCTGGGCCTGGGTATTTTGTTTATCCTGGTTTTTCTCCTTCCCAAGGAAGAATTTCTTCAAGAACATGGTGATAACTTATTGTTTATTCGGATCTAAAACACACTAGAAGAAATGTAGGGTTTTTAAATACATGGGTAGGTGCCTAGAAAGCTTCCCTTTCTGGCGAGTGGGAGGGACATGGTCATCAGACTTTGGAACTTTAAATGCCAGAATGTAGAGGCTTTGCAACAAGGCCCATTCGCCCTCTTGTTGTCAAGTTTCCCCCAAGGTTGTTGCTTTTTGTATTTGTTTACCTGAAAGGGAAACATCTAGCCATGTATTCTGCTCATCTGGGTAACTTATTTCCTATACACACTTTTAAACCAACCTCCTTTTAAGCCCAGAGGCCCACTCTCCACCCCATGATTCTGGGAGCTGCAAGGCAGACTGGCTCCCTCCATAGTTAAAGTTCCCTCCACATGCACTGAGCTTCCTGTCACTAACCTTCTACTTTCTAGTTTTCAGAAATGGGTTCACATATCTCATTTAGTGGTGGGTCCCCTCCCATTCCTTTTATTTTCTGTCATTTCAATGGTGTCTTGAGAGAAAGAGGATCTGAAGTATGCATCTTAAATATACTTAAGTTACATGTATGTTTAAAGTAGGAAGCAATGGCCACTCCAAAGTTCAGTGGACCTGACTAGAGAATGAGATAAAAGCACCTGGAAATTATATTCATTATTAAATCTAAAAAGAAATAATTTCTGATGCTATCTATCTTAACTTCCCATGCCCAAATTATTACAGTTTTACTAAAAGGGCAACAACAAATCGCCACCTCTGCTGCATAGATGCAAGACTCGTTTTCAATGATAAGGTTGTTAAGAATATTCTGAAGTAAAAATGTAGAGAATCCTCATATGTAAGTTATGCTAATTCAGATTCATTGTATAGCTATAAAATATAAAGGACACTGAATTCACATTTTTTTTTTTGTGGTACCGGGGATTGAACCCAGGGGCTTTCTATCTCCGTGCTACACCCCCGGCCCTATTTTTTATACTTTATTTTGAAACCGGGTCCCACGAAGTTGCGGAGGGCCTCACTAGGTAGAGAGAGAGAGAGGGAGCGAGCGAGCTGAGGCTGGCCGCAAACCTGGATCCTCCGGTCTCCGCCTCCCAAAGTACTGGGATTACAAGCGTGTGCCACCACGCCCGGCCTGAATTCACATTTTAAAAAAGCACCACAAGATTAAAAAAAAGAAAAGAAAAAGTAAGCCAGGTGTGGTGCATGCCTGTAATCCCAGCACTTGGGAGGCTGAAACAGGAGGATTGCAGGCTCGAAGCCAACCATAGCAACTGAGTGAGACTCTAAGCAACTTAGAAAGACCCTATTTCACAACAAAAAATAAAATAGGGCTGGGGGTGTATCTCAGAGGTAGAATACCCGTGAATTCAATTCCCAGCACCACACAAAAAAAGTAAGATTACAGAGGTCTAGAATCAAGGAATTTGATTTGGAAGAGACTTCGGGGGATAATCTAGTCCAATTTTTAAATTCTTCTTTCTAGAAGTGAGAACAGAGGCTGAGAGAATTTCAGAGCGTGTCCTTTGCTAATTAGAAGGAACAACTACACCTAGCAACAATGATGAAAACTTAGTGGAGAATATAATATTGTCTTAATCATTAGAAAGAAGCCTTGATCAGGTTCAAATTCCGTGAGGATTAAGTTATCATAAATGAAAGTGAGAGATGCCCAAATAATATTCATACTTACTCATTGCCCCAGTCCAGGCGCACGGTGATGTGCCGCTTAACCTCCCGCACCTGATCCTGAGTCAGGTGGCCAGACAGGAGCTGCCTTCGCAGGTCAATAAGTTCATTCATCACATGGCGTAGTTTGTAGAAAAGATCTACTTTGTGTTTCTGAAAGGGCATTTTTGGTGTTGGATGAAATATAAAAGGGATATGGAAAGGGAATGAAAAGAGAAAGAGAGAGTTAAACTATGAAAAGTGCTCATTTCTCTGAACCATAAAGGTAATTTAAAGAGGAGCTTATTTAAAGTCTTAAAGTCTTTAGTTCCTACTATCTAAAAATTTGCATACAGTAAGTGAGATCTTACAAAGTAACAATCAGTCTGGATCACGCAAAAGTACCACCTCCACCCATTCCTGGACCACTCATTTTCCAGCAGATCAAAGTGAATAAGCTTCATCAGAACAGCAACTTACACAGGAGCCCAAAGCTGTTTTCTCAGAAGTTACAATGACTTTAACAGCAAAGACTTCAACCATCCAGAAACACTCTTGTTTTCTGAAGAGGACACTCAAGATGGAAGAGGGATAGGGAGAAGCATTTGCCCTATTTTGAAGCAACCAAGGTTTCACTATGAAGCTATTCTTTCGAGGGAGAGTTATTTCTTGGTTTCTAGGCCTCATCTAGCTTTCTTAGCTTTCCTAAACATTTTGTGTCCCTAGAGTTAGACATTTCTAGTTTTTTTCAGTTTAATAAAAAGTGTCACCTTTTTAAGGGTTAAATAGAAATAGTGTAGTGGACTTAATTAAGGACATTATAGTGGTTTTTTACAAGTAAAACATGTAAGTATCCTGCCCTGAGAGTAGATGCTTCAGAAAAAAAGATGTACTTAAGACTGTAGATTTAAAAACGGAACTCCTATTTCCTCACAAGTGAAATACTGAACTTAAAATCTTTAGATAAATGAGGACTAGTAGAATAATGGAAAGGAACTGGAGCGGGGGGTGGTGAGAGCTGATGAAGGAAACAGTTCAAATAGTGCTATGTCCATATATGCAGCTATCACTACCAATCTCTCGAGTACGTACAGGGAGGGGGGCAGTGGGGTGGGAGCCACAGGGAAACACGCCAAGTGTTATGTGCATGTGTGTCTAGACCACTCTGAACCTCACTATGGCGCATACTTCTAATGTACCAATAAAAGTATTAAAAATCTTTAGATTTCTGTTTCTGGTATGGAGAAATATAATTTTGTATGATAATTAAAATTCTTGGAATGTAACCAATCTATAAAGAATGCTTTTAAAGACAGATCAATATGTACTATAATGTTAGTAAAATATCCATGTGGCATTTACCCTAAAAAAGACATCTTCTAAAATAAGCTTGACTCGGGTGGCTATAAATAAAAATTAAGTACACAGAAAATTACAAAACAGTAGAATTGACTAGTGTTGTTAGGGGGTAGTGATCTTATAAATTAGAAAATATCAGCCAGGCGTGGTGGCGCACACTTGTAATCCCAGTACTTGGGAGGCAGAGACAGGAGAATCCGGGTTCGCGGCCAGCCTCAGCTACTTAGTGAGGCCCTCCACAACTTAGTGAGACCCTGTTTCAAAAAAACTAAACATAAAAATAGGGCTGGGGGTGGAGCTCAGAGGTAGAATGCCCCTGGGTTTAATCCCCAGTACCGCAAAAAAAAAAAAAATTAGAAAATATATAGAGGAGTGTTAGATTTGCGTTCCTCCTGCCTCAGCCTCCCAAGTACTAGGATTACAAGCGTGTGCCATCATGCCCGGCCAAAGTTTTTTTTTTTAAATGGGATAAAATTCATATTTATTTGTATGCTGAAATGAATAGAGGGAAATGTAGAGAGGGAAAATTTGATAATGTAGGTGTTAAATTCTTGGGTAAACAAGAAGGGATGGATCCCCAGACAAAAAGGGGAAGATTTGGCTTACATACACAACTGTCCCTCAGTAACTGTGGAGGACTGGTTCTAGGACCCCCCTACAGATACCATAATCCAAGGATGCTCAAGTCCTTTATATAAAATGGTGTAAACTGGGATTACTTACACCACCAAGTAATCCTAGTACTTAGGAGACGGAGACAGGAGGATTGCAGGTTCATGGTCAGTCTCAGCAACTTAGCAAGGCCCTCCTCAACTTAGTGAGGCCCTCCTCAACTTAGTGAGACCCTGTTTCAAAATAAAAAGTAAAACAGGGCTAGAGATAGAATGCCCCAAGGTTCAATGCCCAGTACCAAAATAAAATAAAATAAAATAAAATAATATAAAATAATAAAATGGTGTAGTATTTGTGTATAACCTACACATATTCTCCTGTACACATTGTGTGTATGTGTATGGTGCTGTGGATTGAACCCAGGGCCTCACACATGCTAGGCAAGTGTGATCATTGAGCTACATTTCCAACCTCATCTCCTTTATACTTTAAATCATCTCTAGATTACTTACAATACCTAATACAATACAAATGATATGTAATTAGTTGTTATACTGTATTGTTTAGGGAACAAGAAAAAGGATGTAAATGTTTAGTATAGATATCATTTTTCCAAGTGTTTAAAATATTTTTAAGTTATCATTCTTAGTGATATTAATTATAAAAAATAATGGGTTTCACTGTGAAATTTCCCTATATACATATGTTATTTAGTAATATCCACCCTCCCTATTACCCTGTCTTACCACTCCCCTTCCCTTCCCTTGATAGTCCCCCTGCTACTTTCATGTCATCTCCCCCCCCCAGATTCCATATATGAGAGAAAACATGTGATATTTGTCTAAGTCTGGTCTATTTAGCTCAACATGATGATCTGCAGTTCCATTTATTTTCCTGCAAATCCCATTATTGTATTCTTCTTTATGGCTCAATAATACTCCATTGTGTATATATTTTTGTTCCACAGTTGGTTCAATCCATGGGTACAGAGAGCCAGTTGTATTGTCACAGAGAGGGAAGGACCAGAATATGGGTAATAACACAGAAAACTGGGGAATTTGGTGAAAGGACAAAATTTTTCCTTTGATTGCTTTATTCTCAGATAAATAAAATGCAAGATCATCATCTGAGAATGAGTGGGTTGGGAGAGGATGTTTGAGGTTCAAGACTAGAGGATAAGGTAACATTATTTTAGGGAATGATAATTTGAATTGACAGGATAAAGGTAATTCAATAGCTAGGTAGTTTTGAGATTTGTGAACATGAATTAAAAAGGAGATTGTTGGTTTTTTTCTAGCCAAGCATAATGAAATATACTGATACAGAAGCATCACATATACGTATGTGTATGTGCTATGGTCCAAATATTTGTGTCTCCCCCAAATTCATATGTTGACATCCTAATCCCCAAGGAAATGGTATTAAGAGGTGGTACCTTTGTTATTAAATAAGAAAGGCAGAGCCCGCATGAAGGAAGCCCTTATAAAGCAGGGAGTTTGTTCACCCTTCCACTAGGTAAGGATACAGTGAGAAGGCGTCAACTATGATGAACTGGACCCTCACAAGACACGGAATCTGCTAGTATCTTGATCTTAGACTCACCAGCTTCTAGAATAGTGGGAAATAAATTTGTTTATAAACTGCCTACTTTATGTTATTTTGTTAAAGTAATCTAAATAAACTAAGACAGTATATATGTATTATATACATATGTTTATGTGTATGCATGTATATATACACATAATATATATACCCATGCACCTACATATTGATGCCACATATATGTACATATAAATACGTACAGTACATACAATTAGTATATCTAAGAATATACTAATATAGTCTTTTAAAGCATTATACACAATTATTTTTCTTTATACTTTTGTTGGTGCATTGTAATTATACATCATAATGAGGTTCGACATATTACAAACATTCCATGCACATGACCTTTGGTGTGTTTCCCTCCAGATCCCACCCAACTCCCCCCTCCCCATGCATGCTAGTGAGAATGGTGGTGATAGCTTCATATATGGACATAGAATTATTTCCTTCCTCAATCCTCCTTTTCCCCTCCCCCAATCCCTTTCCACTATTCTAATGGTCTCTCTCCTCATTTATCTGAAGTCCTTTTTGTTTCCTATTTACTCTATAGTTTCCATATATGAGAGAAAACATATGACTCTTGACTCTCTGAGACAGGATGATTTCACTTAGCATAATATTCTCCAGTTCCATTTATTTTCCTGCAAATGACATTTCTTTTCTTCTCCTTCCGCTCTCTTCCATCCTCCTCCTCCTCCTCCTCCTTCTCCTGCTGCTGCTGGCATTCAATCTCTCAGTTAAACCCCCAGCCCTATTTTATTTGTTTTTATTTTGAAACAGGGTCTCACTAAGTAATAGGATTATAGGTATACTCCACCACTCCCAGCAATTTAGTTCTTTTTTATGGCTGAGTAAAATTCCATTGTGTGTATATACCACACTTTCTTTATCCATTCATCTGCTGATGGACATCTAGGTTGGTTCCACAGTTTGGCTATTGTGAACTGTGCTGTTATAAACATAGATCTGTATGCATCACTACTCTGACTTCAGTTCTTTTGGAAAGATACTGAGGAGAGGTATAGCTGGGTCAGGCCTGCTTGGGAGCCTGCACCACTCTCTCTAGAAAGCCCATTATAAAGACAAAAAAGAAAAGAAGGAGAAGGAAGAGCAGAAAACTATATAATAACAGTTAATTTTTTAGTGGTACTGGTGGTTGAACCCAGGGGCATTCTACCTCTAAGCTATCCCCCCAACCCTATTTTTTTTTATTTTGAAACGATCTCGCTAAGTTGCTGAGGGCCTAAGTTACTGAGGCTGACTTCAAACCTGGGATCCTCCCGTCTCAGTTTCCCAAGTACAGGGATTACAAACCTGCACCACCAGCTAGTTATTTAATCTTTAATAAGAGTTTCAGATTGTATTTTCCAAAGATTGCTATATCTCCCCTGTCAAGTGCTCTTTTGCAATAATGTGACATTGACATTGTTTTCTTCCAGCACATGATGGAATTTACTTCCCCTTTCCCTTGAATCAAGGCAGGCCCTGAGACTGCTCTAACCAATAAAATATGGCAGCAATGAGCTAGGTCAGTTCTTAGCTCTTAGTCTGGCTGTTTCTGCTTTTTGACTCGGGGAATGCATGAATGAATGGAGGTTCCCTCCCAGAATAGAGTGGCTATGCTGTCAAAAGCCCAAGCTACATTTTGAGGACACAATAAGGCACTTCAATGATCAGTGCCAACTGTGTGAGTGAGCCATCTTGGGTACCTAGCCCAAATGAGACTTCAGAGGACTACAGCCCCTGCCAATAGCTGACGGCAACAGAACGAGAAGCTCCAAGTGAAAACTGTCCAGCTGAGCCCACTCCATCCAGAGAAGAATGAAGGGTGATAAAGAGTTGTTTTAAGGCACTAAGTTTTGGGTGGTTTATTATGTACGTAGCTGGAATGATTACAGACTTTTTTCCAGTAGAAAAATCAGTTATTGTTTTTGTTTTTTTGTGGTGCTGGAGACTGAACCCAAGGGCATTCTACTTCCAAGCTACACCCCTAGCCCTATTTTATTCCTTTTATTTGGTAACAAGGTCTCACTACTTGCTGAGGCTGGCTGTGAACCTGCGATCCTTCTGTCTCAGCCTCCCAAGTCCTGGGATTACAGGCATGTGCCACCACGCCCAGCTCAGTTATTGGTTTTAACCATGTAAAAATGGAAATATCCTAACCTATTGTGCAAAGATGCATTAAGAATGAAATGGATCTTATAATCAGAAAGCAGAATTATTATCCCAATCAATGTAGTGTCAATTTCTTTTTCCAGATCAACTTAATGACCTCTTTGACCAAGGAACCTAGCACTGGAGGCTCCACCAACATTACGCTGACACCACACTGCACTCCTGAGTTTGTAAACACAAAAGAGCACAGACCACTCAAAGTTGAGCAATCTCAGCAACTAGCATCAAAGGCATATGATTCACATAGAATTGTTTGAGGTCACAGGATGGCTAAATATTCCACTCAGGATAAAAAATTCTTTTCTGCTTGGAAGCCTGCTCCTCAGTGGATAAAAATAATATAATAATAATTAGAGTGATACTATACGATTAGTTTTTTTCAGCATAATCATCACTAGTTCCTATCACTGCTAAAATAAAAGCAAAAATTTCCAGAAGCAAGAGGGACACTATCAGAGTCAGCAGGAGCAGGAGGATAGGGAGGAGGAGGGAAAGAGATTTGTAGCTGAACTTAGCAACACATTGTCTCCCCTCTCCAAATGCTCTATAGACTAATATTTGTCAAGATGGGTCACAAAATATTTGGAAGGTATACTGAAGAGTCCACAGAAACCATAAATTTAGAATGATTAAACTACTTTCCAGCCACATACCAAATAGAATTTGACTCATCACTGTGAAACAATCCCCAACACTGCAGAAAACATATGCATTTTAATTCTGACTTTAAAATGTTTTTACTAATCTATTGGTAGTTCAAAGTAGAAAGAAAGTTTCTGCCACAGTAATACATCTGAGTTAGTAAATGAGCAAAGTTATAGGGTATCCACCATTAGAGTATGCTACCTTTTTTTTTAAGACTACGTATGCCAAAAGACTAATATAAGCTAATGCAGGATTATAAGTTTAATTAAAAGAAAATTACTTAAAAATGCTTTGCTCCTCAAAGAGAATAAATGTCCTGCCATGACTAATTAAAACTATTTTTTGTACTGGAGATTAAACCCCAGGGCATTCTACCTACACCCTACACCCTCAGACCTTCTTAATTTTTTATTTTGAAACAAGATCTCCCTAAGTTGCTGAGGCTGGCCTCGAACCTACAATCCTCCTGTCTCAGCCTCACAAGTACTGGGATAACAGGCATGTACCATCATGCCTGGCAACTTAAAACTTTTTACATTAAAATCAATTTAATGAAAGCTAAAGAGTGCATCTTTAAATTTCAAATTGTTAAGGTAAGATTCCGAATCGCCCCTATTTTACCTTTTTTGTTAACATTCCTTTATTTATACTATAGTAGATGGTTTATTTTCTCATTTTTCTTTTAAACAAGTTAACCATAAAGAACTTGAGTTTATTCAAAGCTCTATAGTATTCTCTTTTTTCATTCCTGTACTACAGATAATTAAGTTTCTTATGATGAAGTAACCTCTACTCCCATTCCAAATGTTTGGTTATAATCCCAAACTCATCCCAGGATAATGTACAAATTCTTTTTTTTTGCGGTACCGGGGATGGAATGCAGGGGCGTTCTACCTCCGCGCTACGCCCCCGGCCCTATTTTTTATACTTTATTTTGAAACCGGGTCTCACGAAGTTGCGGAGGGCCTCACTAAGGAGGCAGAGAGAGAGAAAGAGAGAGAGAGAGAGGGAGAGAAAGAGCTGAGGCTGGCCGTGAACCCAGATCCTCCGGTCTCCACCTCCCAAAGTACTGGGATTACAAGCGTGCGCCACCATGCCAGGCATAATGTACAAATTCTAAACTGCCGTACCTGCAACCCTAATGACCTTTGTGGCAAAAATATCTTTAAGTCCAATTTAGACTTCATTTTAGGTTATTGAACAGCATAGTTTGCAAAGGCTTACAACTGAGTATGAAAGGAAGAAATCAAACAACTGCATATCCCAACTAAAGAAAATGACTTTCCAGGTTGAAAGATTTGGCTGTGTAGCCAGCATAATCAATGAAAAAACAGATGCAATGGTGATACATCTTTGTAAAATTTCAGAAAACTGAGGACAATGAGATAATCCTACAATTTTCATGGAGAACAACTTGTAAATAAAAGAGTTGGGGACCAGAATGACACTGGGATGGCATGACAAAAGTATCTCAACAACACTACAAACTTGAAAATAATGAAGCTTTCAAAACTGCATCTTATTTAGAATAATTTTATATCCAGTCAAACTTGGTACTTTTACCTTTGATCAAAGGTAAAGGTAAGCAAAGTACATTTTAAATATACAAAACCTTTAAATTTTTTTCTCATTCATATTTCTCAAGAAGCTACAGGGAAAGTGCCTCACCAAAGTAAACAAAAAATTAAGGTGACAATGGTTCATTCTAAGATACAAAGGAACCTAGCAGAGAAGCAAAGAAAATTCTCAAGTGATATTAACAAAGAGGGTGGCAGGACTCCACACAGGATAGAATTGAGAAAAAAATTAAACTGATAAAATACCTAGTGTTTGAACATACTCAAAGGAGATTTTCATTTCTCCTAGAAAGTTGGGACACAGAAAACAGAGGAGGCAAGACAAATTAAAAAGAAGCAATCATTAACTATAAGAAAAAGAAAGTTACACAAGAACCTTAGTTGACTATATGTAAAAGTAGTTACATAAGCATAGTAGCAATAGAATATTCATTTAAAATGGTGATACAGGTATTTTAGCAGTATGGAAGAAGGGGAAGAGTATATGCATAGGGACACTAGCATTAAAGTTTTAATTCTTCTCTTCTAAAATAAGGAGATTATTAAATGATACCTAAAATAGAAAAATAAGATATCCAAAAATAATAGAATATTATTTAGAAATATAAAATATCTGAAGGAATAGCTAAAAGAACTGAAAAAAATGAGTGTGGTGTGGGAATCAGGAATGGAGAGAGATGGAGCCAAGAATTAATATTTTGATTAAATGCCTAGTAGTTTTTCCCTTATTTACATATATCTTTGATTTTTTTAAAAGATGAAATTGAATAACCCCTACCACAAAAGACCCTCCTTCCTCCCCTACCCCAAGTGGGTTGCTATGGGTCACAGAGTTAAGCAGAATTTGAATCCGACCTTCACTGTTGTTTATTACTTTAAATGTTAATAAATGGAAGTAGGAAAACCTGCTGTAATGTAATGATCATCCTGTGAGAATCAGCACAAAAGCTAGACCACTTACACATCTCATTCCCAGGGCCGAAGAGAAATGAAACACATTCCACAACAGAAAAAGGCCCTGGAGAAAGCTGTGCCCCTTGACTACAGCACAGCATCTGTCGTTGACACCTCTCACTCTGGTGATAGTGCGTACTGGGCAAAAATGATAGCAGCTACTCTGCCAACCAAGCCCCTTGAGGATCTGAGTCATCCTGCTGCAGCAAAGAAAAAAGATGGAAGAAGGTAAACATTTACAGAAAAGTTTTCTGGAGATGCAGCAGGATCAGTCCTTTCACAGAGCGCAGCAATCCCAAGGACATCCAGAAGTTCCCTACTGGAGGCGTTGTGTTATGCTAAATTCTACCTCAGGGCTACTCTAGTTCTCTTCAATGACTCTGTCTTACTTACTGGGGGAGAGAGGAAAGCTGAGAACGTTAAAATATCAACAACTCACCCCTGTACTTCCCAAGTGTACTACTTCTCAAGTTCGTCACTGACAAGATCAATTTCAGGCTGGGCATGGTGGCACAAGCATGTAAGCCCAGTACTTGGAAGACTGAGACAGGAGAACCACAAGTTTAAGGACAGCCTCAGCAACCTAGTGAGACCCTGTTTCAAACAAAAAATAAGAAGGGCTGGGGCATGGTGGAACATGCCTGTAAACCCAGTACTTAGCAGGCTGAGGGAAGGGGAGAAAGAGGGAGAGGAAGAGAAAAGGAGGGAAAGAGAGAGAAAGGGAGAGAGCGTTCATCTATCCGGGATTATTACAGGTTAGCTTGGCACCTAGTAAGGGCTCTGTGGCTATTGCCCTATCACTTTCCTTGCCTTCCCTCCAGCAGGGACTCTGCTGAGGTCCTGGCTCCTAAACATCACCTAGCCTTCTAGATGTGCTCCCAAACAATGACCACAAAGACCCCACCAGGACATCACACTCAGCTTTTTTGTTGAATCTTACCATTGGCACACCTCCCTAATAATAATCTTTTTCAATTTCCTACCAGTAATCACAATTTCAGTTTGTATCCTATTGTTCTTTTATATTTTAACTACTGATGTATATATTCCTTAAAATGTACAGCTTGGTTTTCTGTTTTTTTTTTGGGGGGGGGGCTAGGGATTGAACCCAGGGGCATTATACCTCTGAGCTACACCCCCAGTCCTTTTTTTTTTACCTTTTATTTTTTAGTTTAAAACAGCATCTCACAAAGTTGCTGAGGCTGGCCTCAAACCTATGATCCTCCTGTCTCAGTCTCCCAAGTATTGGAATTATAGGCATGTGTCACCATGTCCAGCTAGTTTTGTCTGTTACATATTTTATATAAAGAAGTTCTGTACCTTTCTGATGAAATGAACCTTTTCTTTTGAAGAATGTGCTACTCTGAATAGGGTAGACAAAATCTATGATTTTTTTCCTTGAAAAAGAGAAATAAATTGTTAGTAAGTATAATGGTTTGGATCTAGAATGTCCCTTGAGACCTCACAGAGAGTAGGCAGCTGTGCTGTAGGCGGGGCTTGGTTGAGGAGGGGTCCCTGAGAGTGTGGACTTGGGATTATATATGGTTCCTCCTCCCACTGCTTTTTCTCGCTTCTGGCCTCAGTGAGAGCAGAACCCTTGTTCTCTCCCTTTCTGCTTCCTGCCACCATGCCCTGAGCTCCGCAGACCCAGCCTGACATGGACTGAACCTCTGAAATCTCCAAAAACTGTGAGCAAATAAATTTTCCTTCCTCTAAATTGTGCGGTCAGTTGTTTTGGATTACAGCAGTGAGAATGCTGACTGAGATACTAAGCCCTAGACCTAAACCCAACAGGCTGCCATCAGACTTAGCAACACATAATACCAAAAAATACCAAAGTATAATACCAAAAATTTTAATAAAAATAAAGCATTTTCAGTTGTTATTTTCATCAAAAATATATATGGTTATGTATAACCATGTAATGTTATATCTGGTCGTTAATTTTATGTGTTAATCTGACTGAGCTAAAGGATTCCCAGATAACTGGTAAGATATTATTTCTAGATGCCTCTGGAAGAGATGAGCATTTGAACCACTAGACTGAGTAAAGAAAATCATCTTCATTAATCTGCGTGGGCATCATCCAATCTATTCAGTCCCTGAATATAACAAAAAGGTAGAGGAAGGGTGAATCTGCTCTCTCTGCTTGAGCTAAGATATGCATCTTCTACCCTAGGACACCAGCATCCCTACTTTCTCGGGCTTTTAGACTCAGACCAATGCTGAAGATGTATGAGTCTCAGTGATGAGAGAGAGAGAGAGAGAGAGAGAGAGAGAGATATGAGAACTTACACCATTTGTGACTCAATTCTCAAGTCTTCAGACTTTGAATAACACTACTGAATTTCCTGGTTCTCCAACTTGCAGATAGTAGACCATAGAACTCCTGGGCATCTATAACTATGGGAGCCAATTCATATAATAAAACACACACGCGCACACACACACACACACTACTGGTTCTGTTTCTCTGAAGATCCCTAACTCACTATAATTCTATATATCTCACATATCAATGGTACTTTTGATATTTACTGAACATACTAGTTTTAAATCACATAGAAATAGTTTTTAATCTTCCGATCTTTAAAACTTTTTGTACAGCAGATGATATTAACATACATGTATATGTATAATGTATATATAAATACACATATGTGTGTACAAAAAAAACCACAGGTTTGGAAAACACTATTTTAAACTACCTCTAATACAAGCAAGTATATCAATCCCCATTGTTTAATGTGGCTATCCTGAATTTCAGTCAATTATAATTTCCAGGTTGCTAGAGAGGGTAAAACAGCTAAATCCATTTTTTTCTATCAGCATAGTTCCAATTTAGGTTTAAATCTTTAATCCAATTTGAGTTGATATTTGTATATGGTGTAAGACAAGATCCATTTTCATTCTTCTGCATATGAATATTAAGTTTTCCCAACACCATATACTGAATAGATTATCCTTTCCCCACTGCACACTTCTGTCAAAGATTGGTTGACTATATATGAGAGGTGTTATTTCCGGACTTTCTATTCCAATCCATTGGTCCATATGTCTGTTTTTCATGCCAGTACAAAACTGTTTTTATTCCAATAACTTTGCAGTGTATTTTGAAATCAGGAAGTATAATAATTTGGATATTAGAATAATTTTGGATATTAGTTCATATGATTTTTAGGATTGATTTTTTCTAATTTTTGTAAAAACTGAGTTTCTGATAGAAATTACATTGAATCTGTAGGTTGCTTGGGTTCTAAGAACACTTTAACAATATTAATTCTCTTTTTTACTGACAAAAACCTTTTCATTTTTTAAATATATTAACTTCAAATGCTTGTAGGGTTCCTTTTTTATTTTTATATACTTTTGTGGTTCTTTGGTGGCACTGGGGATTGAAACCAGGGGCATTCTGCCTCTGAGCTATACCCCAACTCCTGTTTTACTTTTTATTTTTAAATAGAATCTAAGTTGTGGAGGGCCTCATTAAGTTGCTGAGGCTGACTGCAAACCTGCAATACTCCTGTCTCAGTCTCTCAAGTACTACGATTACAGGTGAGTGCCACCATGCCCAGCTATTTTGATATACTTTTATTGGTGCATTGTAATTATACATTACAATGAAGTTCAGAATGATAGAAACATACATGCACACAGCACTTGGTGTGTTTCCCTCTGGATCCCACCTCACTCCCTATCCCTCCCCTTACATGTTATTGAGATTGGTATTGACAACTTCATATATGTACATAGCATTATTTGAACTATTTCCTTCATCAAGTCTGCCCCATCTCTTCATTTACTAACTCTCTTTTATTTCCCAATTTCTCTCTAACTTAGAAATTAAAACTTAGCATAATATTCTGTAGTTCTATTCATTTCCCCGCAAATGGCATAATTTTATTCTTTTTTACGACTAAGT
Source organism: Glis glis (assembly GCA_004027185.1). Taxonomy (NCBI): domain Eukaryota; kingdom Metazoa; phylum Chordata; class Mammalia; order Rodentia; family Gliridae; genus Glis; species Glis glis. Next base: position 63,898 of record PVJS01002158.1, on the reverse strand, counting down.
AAAATTCCATTGTGTGGATATACCAGTTTTGTTGTCTATCTGTTGATGGACACCTAGGCTGATTCCATAATTTGGCTATTGTGAATTGTGCTGCTTGCTCTAAACATGGATATACATGTATCACTATAATATTCTGATTTCCATTTCTCTGAAAAGGTATCCAGGAGTAAAGCTGGTCATATGATGGTTCCATTCCCAGTCTTCTGAGGAACTTCCACACTCATCGCCATAGCAACTGTACTAATTTGCAATCTCACCAATAGTGAAATGGTTTTTTAGTCATGAAAGGATATTGGATTATATCAAATGTGTTTTTTACATATACTGAGGTGATCATATGATTTTTATTCTTCATTCTACTAATATGGTATATCATAAGAATTAATGTATATATGTTGAATTCTTGCATTGCAAGGATAAATCCCAATTGGTCATAGAGTATAATTGTTTTAATGTGCTGTTATGTTCAGACTGCAAATATTTTGTTGATAATTTTTTACATCCAGGATAGTGGGGTCTGCAGTTTTCCTTTTTTGTTGTGTCTTTGTCCGATTTCAGTATTGTGGTGATGCTGGCCTCATAAAAATGAGTTTAGAAATGTTTTTGTATTTTCTGGAATAGCTTAACAAGGATTGGTATTAATAATTCTTTAAGGTTTGGTAGAATTCACCTGTGAAACCATTTGATTCTAGTTTTTCCCTTTTGGGGAGATTTTTGATTATTGATCCAGTCTCCTTCTTTGTTATTGTTTTATTTAGGCTTTCTTTTTCTTCTTGATTCAGTCTTGGGAGGTTGTATGTTTCTAGGAATTTATCCATTTTTTTCTATGTAGTGAATTTATTGACATATTCATAATATTTCCTTATGGTCTTTTTATTTCCATGTCATTAGTTGTAATATTTCTTCTGTTAGGTCTGCTTTTATTTATCTGAGTTTTCCATTTTTCTTAATTTAACTGTTGATTTTTTTTCTTTTCAGAAAACCAATGTTAATTTTGTTGATTTTTTTCTATTGTTCTTCTAACCTCTATTTCTGTTCTAATCATTAATTCCTTACTTTTGCAAACTTTATCCTTTGTCTTTTTCTAGTTTCCTGAGACATACAGCTAGATTTTATGAGATTTTCTTTTTCATTGTAGATATCTGTTGCTATGGAACTTCTAACAAATTGTGCTGCATCCCATATTTGGTATGTTCATTTTCAATTTAATTTGACTTCAGACACTTTATCATTTTCATTTGATTTGTTTGACTCAATGGTTGTTCAAAGTGTGCTGTTTAATTTGTGAATTTCCCTGTTTACTGTTATTGATTTCTACTTTTATTCCACTGTAACTGGAAAACTTACTTGAAATAATTTGTCTTCTTACACATGTTAAGACTATTTTGTTATCTAGCATGTGATCTATCTGGAGAATGCTCTATGTGCACTTAAGAAGGATACATATTCTGTTACTCTTGGGTGGAAGAGTCTGTTTATGTTTGTTAGGCCATTTGGTCTATAGTGTTGTTCAAGTATGACATCTCCTTATTGACTTTCTGTCTGTATTAATGAAAGTAGTGTATTGAAGTCTCCTATTATGGTATTGCTGCCTATTTCTCCCATCAGATCTGTCAATGATTGCAGTTCAGGACATATATTTATAATTCTGTTATCTTACTGCTGAATTGACCTGTTATCATTATGCAATAAGCTTTGTCTTGTGACAGTTTTAGACATAAAATCTCTGTTGTCTAATATAAGTATAGCTACCCCTGTCCGATTTTGGTTACTATTTGCATGTAATATCTTTTTTCATTCCTTTGCTTTCAGTCTATGTGGGTCCTCAAAGATCAGTCTCTTGCAGACAGTTCAGAGTGGGTTCTTCTTTTAAAATTCATTCAACCATTCTGTATCTTCTGATTGGTGAATCTAATTTAATCCATTTACATTAGAAGTTGTTGTTGTTGTTGTTGTTGTTGTTGTTATTACTTGGTACTGGAGACTAAACTGAGGGAAATTCTCTTAGCTACATCTCCAGCCTTTTTTCAAAATTGTATTTTATTTTGGAACAGGGTCTAGCTGAGTTGCTGAGGCCAGGGCCTCAAACACACGATCCTCCTCTCTCAGTCTCCTTAGTACTCGAAAATAATTATTGATAAAGACTTACTATTAACAGTTTGTAACCTATTTTCTCTTCGTTTTGTAGCTCTATTGTTCTTTCCTCTCATTATCCTCCTTTGTGATTCAATGAATTCTTTTCTCCTTACCTTATCTGTATACACTACAGAGTTTTTCTTTGAACCATGAGGCTTGCATGATACAGAAAGGACTTAATTTAAAGTATATTTTAAGCTAATATCTTAACTCTGACTGCATACAAAAACCACACCCATGAAGGGGTCAGTACAAGGGTGGGTCTGCTGGTGTGGTCCAAGGGTGGTGTTGCCTACTGACTCTTTCTTTTTCAGATAATTTATTTTACTATCTCATTAGCCTGTAGACTTCCTTTTGTTTTTCTTTTATTGGTGCATCTCAATTATGCACAATGGTGGGTTTTACTGTTGCATATTTGAACACACATAAAAACAATATAATCAATTTCACTCCCGAGTATACCCTACCCCCCGGACTTCCTCCCCCTACCCTACTGGCCATACTTCCACTTTCATGACATCCCTTTTATCCCATTTTCCCCCTCTGGCATCCACGTATGAGAAAAAAAAAAAAACAAGATACTTTTCTGAGTCTGACTTATTTCACTCAAATTTGTGATCTTCATGTTCCATCGATTTTCCTGCAAATGACATAATTTCATTCTTCTTTATGGCTGAACAAAACTCCATTGTGAATATATGCCACATATTATTTTAAAGAATATTTATTGGTGCATTGTAATCATATATCACAATGAAGTTCAGTGTGATAGAGACATACATGCACTTTGTTGAGATTCCCTCCAGCTCCCACCCCATTCCCTCCCCTTCCCTGTACAGAAACTGAGATTGGCATTTTGTATATGTACATAGTGTCAATTGAAGTGTTTCCTTCATCCAGTCTTCCTCCCCACACTTGCCTCCCTCCCCTCGTCCCCTCTCCTTCACTCCACTGGGGTTTCTCCGCCTTTGTCTGGAGTCCTTTTTGTATCCCAATTTCTCCCTAGCTTCCACATGTGAAGGAAAACATATAACCCTTTATTTTTTGACCAGCTGATCTCACATAGCATAATATTCTCTAGTTCCATCCATTTTCTGGAAAATGACATAATTTTGTTCTTCTTTGTGGCTGAGTACAATTAAAATGTGCATACATTCCATAATCCACTCATCTATTGGTGGATGCTTAGGATGGTTCCAAAATTTTGCTACTGTGAATTGTGCTGCTATAAACATAGATATATATGTATCACTATAATTTTCTGGCTTCAATCCATTTGGAAAGACACTCAGGAGTGGTATAACTGGATTATATCGTGGATTCACTCCCAGTCTTCTGAGGAACCTCCACACTGATCTCCAAAGCAGCTGCACAAATTTGCAATCCCACTAACAATAAGTGTTCCTACTTCCCCCACATCGTCACCAGCTTATATAATCATTTGTGTTTTTGATGATTGCCATTCTAATTGGGGTTAGGAGGAATCTCAGGGTAGTTTTGATTTGCATCTCTCTGTTTGCTAATGAGGTTGACCATTTTTTCATCTATTTATCAGCCATTTGTATTTTTTCTTTTGTGAAGTGTCTGTTTAGTTCATTTGCCCATTTTTTGATTGGGTTATTTGGTTTTTTAGTATTTTTTTTAAGTTCTTTGTATATTCTAGATATTAGCCCTCTGTCAGAGGAATAGCTTGCAAAGATCTTCTCCCATTCTGTTGGCTGTCTCTTAAGATTCTTGATGGTTTCCTTTGCTGCACAGAGGCTTTTTAATTTAATGCCATCCCACTTATTATTTCTCATTTTAATTTCTTGTGCTTTGGATGTCAAACTGAGGAAGTTTCTACCAGCGCATATATGTTGGAGTGTTGGTCCTATACCTTCTCCATGTGTTTATGTAATTCCTCTGGGTCTTCCTGTCATTGACTTCTACTTTCATTCCATCATTGTCTGAAAAAATACAAGGAATGGTATTATTTTCTTTGAATTGGCTAGTATTTGTTTTGTGGCCTAGAACACAGGCTGTTTTGGAGAGGCTTCCTTGAGCAGCTGAGAAGAATGTGTATTTGGCTGCCATTGGGTGGAATTTTCTAACATGTCCATTTGGTTTATGTTGTTCTTGAGGTCTGAATAGCCTTTACTGATCTTTTGTCTGGAAGATCGATCTATTGCTGTGAGAGGTATGTTGAAGTTTCCCAATATTATTGTATTGGGATTTACCTGACTCTTAATGTCACGAAGTTTGTTTTATAAAAATGGGTGTGTAATGGTTTGAATTTAGAATGTCTCCCTAGCCATCACAGAAACAAGGTAGCAATATTGGAAGCAGGGCTTGGTTGTTAATGAGGAGTGCCTAGGGGTGTGGCCTTGGGGATTATATATCCTACCTCCTCCCCCTGTTCACACTCTCTTGCTTCCAGTTTCCAAGATGTGAGCAAAGAGTCCATGTTCTCACTCTGCTTCCAGCCTCTGTGATGTCAGAGCAGTCTTGCTCTCTCCCTCTCTCTGCTTCCTGCCACCATGCCCTGAGATCCGTAGACGCCGGCCTGACATGGACTGAACCCAGAATCTCCAAGGAACTGTGAGAAAATAAATATTCCTTCCTCTAAATTATATGGTCAATCTTTTTTGGATTATTAGCAGTAAGAATGTTGACTAAGACAGTGGGTGTACTCACATTTGGGCACAAATGTTTACTATTCTTATATCCTCTTATTGGATTGTTACTTTTATCAGTAAGAAATGACCTGCTTTTCTCTTCTGATAAGTTTTAGTTTGAAGTCTACTTTGTCAGATATGACAGTGGCTACTCCAACGTTTTCAGTCTCTATTTGAGTGGAATACATTTTTCCATCATTTCACTTTTAGCCTGCAAATATCTTTGCCCGAAATGTATGTTCTTGCAAGCAGCATATAGTGGGATTATGGTCTTTAATCCACTTTGCTGAAATATGCCTTTTAAATGGGGAGTGGAGAGCATTGACATTCAATGTAATTATTGAGATTATTTTTATTTTCTGTGATTTTGAGCTATATTCTCTGTTTGATATAGTGTTAGTCCTTCACTTACTTCTTCATCTGATGGAATTTATCCCTGCTATGTTTCTGGTGTTTATTTTTTATTTCTTCTAAGTGTTTTATTTCATTAAGTAGTTTCTCTAGTGCCGGCTTGGTAGACATGACTTCTTCTGGTTTCTGCTTGTCTTGGAAGATTTTTATTTCTTGATCAATTTTGGAAAATATCTTTGTTGGAGATAGCAGTCTTGGCTGTAAGTTGTTTTCTTTCAGGGCTTGGACTACATCATCCTAAGCCCTCCTGACTTTCATGATTTGGTTTGAGAAGTCAGGAGAGATTCTTACTGTTTTACCTCTGAATGTCACCCAGCCTTTGTTTTCAATGCATTTAAGATTCTCTCCTTGACCTCTAATCATTTTATTATGTTGCATGGAGAATTTCTTCTTTGATCTTGTCTAGTTGAGGTTCTGAATATCTCCTGTATGTGGGTGTCCATCTTGTTTTCTATTTTTGAGAGATTCTTTGATATTATTTAAGAGGTTTTTTAATTCCCTTGATTTATGCTTCTAGACCTTCTATGCCTATTATTCTTAATTTGTCTTTTTAATATTGTCCCAGAGATCCTAAATGTTCTGATTGTGTTGTTGAATTGTCTTCTCTATACTGTTGACTCTCTGATCATTTTTGAATGAGCTGTCTTCTAAAAGTGAGACTGTTTTTCTATGAAGTCTAGTCTTCCGGTGATGGCTTCTATTGAAGATTTAATTTCATTCATTATGTCCTTTATTTCATTCAGAGCACCTTTTCTATTCTCAGTCAGGACATTAGTCTCTTTATTGGTATGTTCTTTCATAACCTGTAGGCTTTTCTAATTTTATCTCTACAGTCTTTGATCATACCTATAACCAAAATTCTGAATTCTCTTTCTGGCATTCTCTGCACCTCTATATTGGTGATTTCCATTGTTGTGGAATTGCGGGAGCTCACTGTTTTCCTGCTGGTCTTCTTTGTCATGATTTCAGGATTTTTTAATTTGTATCTTTGTTGTGTTAGCCTCCTCCCTCTGTGGGAGTCCTATATCTAATTGTCCCTTTATAAGGGATCCTGTGCTGGAGGTAAATATTTATCTCAACATATTTTAAAGAGTGCTGGTGTAGAGTGCCTGTGACTGGCTTCTGGTCTCCATCCTTGTAGTGCCCAGACTCAGTCCTCTAGAGACTGTAGCATTCCAAGTTTGCCAGTGGTCTGCTTAGGTTGTATTGACCCAGGGAGACACCCCACTGTTCTGTCTGCTGAGGTTACATGAGACCATGAAAGCTGCAGGTGAATCTGCTGGCTAGAGATTGTGGTTTCTAGGTGTCTGCATAGGTTATATTGTCCCAGAGAGACTCCCTGCTTCTCTGCCAGCTGTGGTCACATGAGACCCTGCAGACTGCCTGTTATGGGGCCCAGACTTCAGTGGCTAGAGGCTGAAGCATTGTGTTTATCTGCCTAGGTTGTATTGTCCCTGGAAGTCCCCCAATATTCTGCCAGCTGCAGTCACTCATGACCCTGCACTTCACCAGCAAGGGGCTGCAGCATTTGTAGGCTTCAGTGATGCAATCTATTTTTATTAGCTGTGTTATGATTAGATATAGAATGTACCCTGGAGAGCTCAGGGTTAACATAGTTAATTCATGAGAGTTGTAAAACTTAGGCTGGTGGGGTGTGGCTGGAGAAGGTGGGTACCTGGGGGTGTGGTTTTAGGGACTATGCTTGTGTCTTTGATTCCCCTTGCATGTTGTTTCTCTCTTGCTTCCAGACTCTTTGATGTGAGGAGCAGATCCCATGTGCTCTCCCTCTCTCCACTTTCCACTGCCATGCCCTGAGCCCGAACCTGGCCTCACATGGACTGAAGCAAGAATCCCCATGAAACTGAGCTAATAAATCTTCCTTCCTCTAAGCTGTGTGGTCAGTCTTTTGGATTACAGCAGTGAAAGTATTGATGAAGACAGAAACTGGTACCAGAGAAGTGGGGTAACTGCTATATCTAAGTCTAACCATGTGTTTTGTGAGTCTTTGGAACTGTTTTGTGAAAGGAAGATGGTAGGGCCAGAATGAGGCTAGAAAGGCGGATGGTAGAGACTGTGCTCAGGAGATTTTGGAGGGCAAAGAGGACTCCATAGGTAAATGATGTAGAAGTCACGCGTGTTACATTCTGGCAAAGAACTTATTGGCATTTTGCCCATGTCCTGAAACTTTGTGTGAGGTCAGATTTAAAGATGATGGGCTGATTAAACTGGCAGAGTAAATCTCAAAACAGCAAAGTATCGAAACTGCCCTATAGATATTGATGTCCGCATTTATCAAATTGCACACTGAACTTCAGGAGCGGGAAGTAAAGCAGACTTTATAGATTTGCAGTTTGGCTAGAAAGGCGTGTGTAAAGCTGGGGCCCAGAGAGATGGTGCTATGAAAAAAATAAGATGGATGAAGGGAGGTCAAATGCTTTGATTAGGAACAATGAAAGGAATGTGGTCCAGGCAGGTGAAGTCCAAGTGTAGAACCAAGGAAACAAGGGCCCAGTGTTGGTGGCTATGATTGAAACAGGCCAAGCAGCAGTGACTGAAAAGGGTGTGACTACCTTTCCTGATGGTGGTAAAATCTGGCCTTGTATAATGCTGGCTTTATTGGAAAAAGGGGGTCATGGAGGCTTCCCATGAGATTTCATAGGAAGGCCTGGGAATCCAGGTAACATGTGGTGGGGTTCAAAATCCTGCAAGCAGGCCAAACAGGGCAACTTGTGAAGCTGTAAGGGAGAAGCCAAGGTTGCATGAAAAACCCCCGAGATTTAGAAATGCCAGAAACATGGGATGACCTTGAGGAAAGGATGCAAGCTGTGAGCCATACAGCCAGGCTTGAAAAGCCAGTACACCACCAATTTCAATTAATCAGGCCACAATGGAGGGGCTGCTAAGGCCAATTGGAGATCACATCTTACCACCATGTGCCCCAGATGCCAGAAATGGAGCTGCAGGAACAAATGCTTGCTCTGCTGGATTTCAATACTGTTATGGTCCTATTCCTTCTTTCTATGGTCCTTTTGGAATGCAAATGTTTACACTGTGCCATTGTTTGTTGGATGCATGTAACTTGCTTTTTATTTTTATTTTTATTTTTTTACAGGGGCTCACAGCCAAGAATTTACCTTAAATTTAAAAGGTCACTTTGGACTTTGGGACTTTTGAGTTATGCTGGAATTGTTAAGACTTTTGGAACTCTTGGAGATGGACTAAATGCATTTTGCATTATGAACTGGGCATGAGCTCTTTAGGGGCCAAGGGTGGAATGCTATGGTTAGACATAGAATGTCTCCTGAAGAGCTCAGGGTTGACATAGTTAATTGATGAAGGTTGTAATCTGATCAGTAGATAAATCCAGATTTATCTGGGTGGAAACCTAGGCTGATGGGGTGTAGCTGGAGAAGGTGAGTCCCCAGGGGTGTGACTTTAGGGATTATGCTTGTGTCTTTGAATCCCCTTACTTGTTGGTTCTCTCTTGCTTCTGGCCTCCTTGATGTGAGGAGCAGAGCCATGTGTTCTTCCTCTCTCTGCTTCCTGCCGCCATGCCCTGAACCCCAGATCCTGGCCTCACATGGACTGAACCCAGAATCTCCAAGAAACTGTAAGCAAATAAATCTTTCCTCTAAATTGTGTGGTCAGGTCTTTTGGATTATAGTAGTGAGAATGTTGACTGAGACAAGCCGTGATCACGTTAGTACCCGAAGAACCACCTACCTTTGCACTACTAGGACCCAAGCTCAGCTAGACAGGAAATCACAACTTTCACCTGAGTTTTTATCACCCTGGGACACCAGGGCTGCAGTCCACAGCAACAATTTCTAATGAGCTGGGGGGGCAGACTGTTGTTTTTAGTTACTGCCCTTAGGAATTCTAGGTACTGTCAGCAAATCCACGCTTCCAAAGTGTCTGCAGAGATTTTCTGAAAAAAAATCACAGACCCTAGAAATTCGGTTGTTGCCACGCGAGAATACCACAGCCACACGGGCTCCCGCTGACACCGACTGGAAACTCACCATTGCAATGAGATAGAGTGAAGCCTCTCAGGTCTCTGCAGAAAGAATCTGTATCCTCGAGGTTCCGAAGAGTTTGGCCATGGCCACAGGCATATTCACTGGGCAGCCCAGAATATTCACTGGGGATCTGGAAACTCAAGGATGTCAGGAGAATATGCTTGCCCATTCGTGTTGGTTCTCCACAACTGGGTCAATAGGATTCAGCTTTCTTTCTTTTCGCTGGAGTTCTTCTGGGGGTGGGGGAGCCCCACCTCTAGCCTGCAGGGCTTGGAGCTAGTGAGGCACATTCCTCATGTGTGCTCAGCCATTTACCTTCCCACCCACATTTTCTTTATCTATCCATTTGCTGATTGACATCCAGGCAGTTTCAATAACACTGCTTTTGTGAATTTTGCTATTAGAAACATGGGTATGTGTGTTTCTCTATTCTGACCTTAATTATTTTGAAAGGAGCAGTATAACTAGATCACATGGTAGATTTATTATTAATTTATGTATTTATTTGTTTATTTATTTATGGTACTGGGGATTGAACCGAGGTGCATTCGGCCTCTGAGCTACACTCCCAGCCATATTTTATCTTTTAAATTTTGAATCAGGATCTCACTAAGTTGCAGAGGGCCTCACTAAGTTGCTGACGCTGGCTGTGAAAATGTGGTCCTCCTGTTTCAGCCTCCCAAGTACTGGGATTACAAGTGTGTGCCACCATGCCCCACTGGTAGTTCTATTTTTAGCTTTTTAAAGAACATGCATACTGATTTCCATAGGTCTGTACTCATTTACATTCCCATCAACAATGTATAAGTACTTCTTTCAAACCACATCCTTGCCAGAATTTTTTGTTACTTGTAGTGTGTGTAGGGGCATACTACCTCTGAGATGCACCCTAGTCCTATTTTATTTTTTATTTTGAGACAGGATCTCACTAAGATGCTGAGACTGGCCTCAAACCTGTGATTCTCCTGTCTCAGCCTTCCAAGTACTGGGATTAAAGGCATGCAGCATTATACACAGCTACTTGTATTTTTTAAAATAATTTTATTGGTGCATTGTAATTATGTATCATAGCAAGAGTCAAAGTGATACATTCATATCAGCATACTTCCCACTCTGTTGCCCCCTCCTTAATCCCCATACATGTTGGTGAGACTGGTATTTATAACTTAATATATATTAATATAACATTATTTGATATTTTCCCTTTCCCAAACCTTTTTCCCCTCCCCACCTCTACCCCAATCCCCTCCCACTACTCTACTGATCTCTATCCTTATTTACCTGAAGTCCTTTTGTTTGCTATTTTTTCTCTAGTTTCCATATATGAGAGAAAACATATGACCCTTGACTGGTTGGTCTCAGCATAATATTTGCTAGTTTCATCCATTTTCCTGCAAATGACATAATTTTGTTTTTCTTTATGGCTGAGTAAAACTTAATAATTTATACAGACCAAAGTTTCTTTATCCGTTCATCTATTTATGGATGCCTCGGTTGGTTCCACAATTTGACTTTTGTGAACTGTGCTGGTATAAACATGGATATGTGCATATCGCTACAGTATTTTAACTTTAATTTTTTTGGAAAGATACCAAGGAGTGGTATAGCTAGGTCATATGGTACTTCCATTCCTAGTGTTTTTGAGGAGCCTCCATGCTAATCTAATAGTAGTTGTACTAATTTACAATTCCACCACCAGTGTATAAGAGTTTCTATTTCCCCAAATCCTCACTGGCTAGACTCCTAACTCACCCTACACAAAAATCAATTCAAGATGGATCAATGACCTATAAATTTCACAATTGCTAGAAGAAACATAGGATCAACTCTCCAACACATAGACACGGGTAGAGACTTCCTCAATAAGATTCATAAAACTCAGGAAATAAAACTGAGAATCAATAAATGAGATGGCACAGCAAAAGAAATAAGTCAGAAGAGAGTCTAGAGAATGGGAGAAAATCTTTGCCAGTTACTTCTCTAAAAGAAAACTAATATCTAGAATGCATGAATAACTCAAAAATTTAACACAAAAAAACCCCAAATAATCCAACCAAAACATTGTTTTCTTCATGATTGCCATTCTGACTGGATTTAGATGGAATCTCAGTGTAGTTTTGATTTCTACCTCCCTGATGGCTAACAATTTTTCGTATAGCTGTTCACCATTTGTACTTTCTCTTTTGAAAAGTGCCTCTTCAGTTCATTGCCCATTTATTGACTGGGTTCTTTAGTATTTTAATACTGAGGTCTTTAGTTCTGGATATTAGTCTTCTGTTAAAAGTAGCTGGTAAGGATTTTCTCCCATTCTGTTGGTTGTCTCTTCATTCTATTTCCTTTGCTGTTGTTTCAGTCAGCATTCTCACCACTGTGACCCAAAATACCTGTCATGCAAAACTTGGAAGATTTACTTGTTTATGGGTCTGGAGATTTTAGTCCATATATATAATCCAATTACATTGGCTGCCCAGCAGGAGTCTGTGCTATAGGTCCTTAAGGCATGATAGCAGGAAGCAGAGAGAAGGAAAGACTTTATCAGCTCAGGGCGGCAGAGGAGAAAAGAACTAGAAGCTGCAGCAGCCTACTCCAATAACACTGTCCGAGGCCACGCCCCCATGAACACTTCCCCAGCAACCAAGTACCACCTCCAACATAGTTGCCTTGTCTGCCTCATGAAGTCAGGGGAGGAATTCTAAATCCAAACCATAACAGCTGTATAGAAGCTTTTTTCATTTGATGCCATCCCATTTTTTGATTCATTCTCTTTATTCCCTGAGCTATAGAAAGCCTATTCAGGAAGTTGTTGCCTGTGCCTATATGATGAAGTATTTTCCTTACTTCAAACAGTTACAAAGTTTCTGTCTTATACTTACATCTTTGATCCATTTTAAGTTGACTTTGTACAGGGTGAGAGACAGAGATCCAGGTTTCCCAGCAGCACTTATTAAAGTAGCTCTCCTTTATCCACTGAATGTTTTTGGTATCTTTGTCAAGAATCAGATGATTGTAGGTGTGTGGGCTTATTTCTGTGACTTCTTTTCCATTGGTCTGTATGTATTATGATGTCCATATGTCTTATGCCAGTAGCCTGCTGTTTTGTTGCTATAGTTCTATAATACTGTTTTAAATCAAGTACTGTGATATCTCTGCCTTGTTCTTTTTGTTCATGATTGCTTTGGGAAATTATGGGTCTTTTCTGTTTCCATATGAATTTCAGGATTGTTTTGATGGAGAATGCACTGGATCTATAGATTGCTTTTGGTAATATGGCGATTTTAACACTATTAATTCTGCCTATCCATAAATATGACAGGTCTTTCCACCTAGTTTTTCTTTCAATTTCTACAATTTTCATTGTGCAGGTCTTTCACCTCCCTGGTAAAGTTTATTCCTAGGTATTTTATTTTTTTGAGGCTATTGTGCAATGGAATAATTTTCCTGATTTCTTTTTCAGCATATTTATTACTGGTATGTATAAAAGCTATTGATTTCTATATGTTGATTTTGTATCCTGCTACTTTGCTGAATTTGTTTATCATATGTAGAAGTCTTCTGGTGGAATGCTTGGGGTCTTCTAAATATAGCATCTTATCTGCAAATACAATTTGACTTCTTCCTCTCCTGTTTGTATCCCTTTTATTTCTTTTTTTAGCCTAACTGTTCTTGTTAAAGTTTCAAAAGCTATACTTAATAGAAGTGGTGAGAGTGGACATCCTCGTCTTTTTTCTGATTTCAGATAAAATGCTTTCAGCTTTTTCTCATTCCATATGGTGTTGACTTAGGGTTTGTGATATATAGTCTTTATTATATTGAAGTAAGTTCCTTCTATCATAATTACTTCAGGAAAGAATGTTGCATTTTGTCAAAGGCTTTTTCCTGCATTGAGATAATTATGTAAGTTTTGTCCTTGATTCTGTTTATGTGGTGTATTATATTTATTGACTTGCAAATATTGAACCAGTCTTGCATACCTTAAATGAATCCAATTTAATAAAGATGTATGACTTTTCTAATGTGTTATTGAATTTGATTTACTAATATATTCTTGAGAATTTTTTATTCTATGTTCATTAATGATATTGGTCCACAGTTTTCTTTTCTTGAAGTGTTATCTTTCACCAGAATAATATAGCCTTGGTATCTTTCACCAGAGTAATATAGTCTTGGTGTTAGAGTAATTTAGGCTTTGTAAAATGTTTGAAAGTGTTCCCTCCCTTTCAATTTCAAGGAACATGACAGTATTGGTATTAATTCTTCTCTAAAGGCTTGGTAAAAATCAGCTATGAACCTGAATCCTGGGATTTTCTTAGTTGGAAGACTTATTACTGCTTCAATCTCATTGTTTATTATTGGTCTCTTTAGGTTTTTTATATCCTTTTGGTTCAGTTTGAAAAGTTGTATGTATCTAGAAACTTGTCCACTTCTAGATATCCCAACTTATTGGAATATAAATTTTCAAAATAGTTTCTAATAATCCTTAGGATTTCAGTTGTGCCTGTTGCAATATCCCCCTTTTCATCCCTATCCTGATTAATGTGGGGTTTTTTTTCTATTTTTTGGTTAGCTTAGCTAAGGGTTTCTCCATTTTGCTTATTTTTCATTGATCCTTTGTATTGTTCTTTTAGTTTGTTTCATTAATTTCAGCTCAAATATTTGTTATTTCCTTCTCCTAGTTTTAGGATTGTTTTGTTCTTGTTTTTCAAATCAAAGACCTTAAGATGCATCAAGTAGTTTATTTGAGGGTTTTTTTTTTTAATGTAGGTACTCATAGGTATAAACTTCTCACTTAGAACTGCTGTTGCTGTATCACAGAGATTCTGGAATGGTGTGTTTCCATCTTCACTTGATTCTAAAAACTTTTCAATTTCCCCCTTAATTTCATTAATGACCCACTATCATCCAAAAAGGGATCGTTCAATATTCATGGATTTGTAGTTTCTGTAGGCTTTCTTGCTGTTGATTCTAATTTAGTTCCATTATGGTCTGAAAAGATGCAAAAAATTATTTCAACTTCTTTGTATTTTCTAAGACTTGCTTTATGACCTAATATATGATCAATTTTGGAGAAAGTTACAAGAGCAGGTGAAAATAAAGTGCATTCAGTTTGGTTGGATAAAATATTTTGTAGCCGGGCACGGTGGCGCACGCTTGTAATCCCAGTACTTGGGAGGCAGAGACCGGAGGATCCGGGTTCGCGGCCAGTCTCAGCTACTTAGTGAGGCCCTCTGCAACTTTGTGAGACCCGGTTTCAAAATAAAGTATAAAAAATAGGGCCGGGGGTGTAGCTCAGAGGTAAAACGCCCCTGGGTTCAATCCCCGGTACCACAAAAAAAATATTTTGTAGATGTCTGTTATGTTAAATTAATCTATATTAAAGTTTAAATATGATGTGTCTCTGTTAATTTTTAGTTTGCCTGATCTGTGAGAGTGGGTATTGAAATCCTCCACTATTATTGTGTTAGAGTCAACCAGTCCCTTTATCACTGAGTAATGTTTATTTTATATAATTGGGTGCACCAATACTTGGAGCATAAACATTTACAATCATTTTTACCTTTTCTTTTAATTTTGTCTTCTTGTTGGACTTTTCCCTTTACTAATATGTAATGACCTTTGTCTCTTCTAATTCTGCCTTGAAGTTTGCTTTGTCTGATATGAGAGTAGTTACTTTTTGTCTTTGGATTCCAACTGCATGGGGTATCATTTTCCATTCTTTCACTTCCAGTATGAATACCTTTGCCTGTGAGGTGCGTTTCTTTGAGACAACATGTAATTGGGTATTGTTTTTAAACCAATCTTCTAATCTACTTATTTTAATTACAGAGGAAAACCATGTCCATTCAGTATTATCATAGAGAGGTAGGTATTACTTGCTATCATTTGTTTTATTGCTTATTTGAATTCTTCCTAGTTCTCATTTGCTTACTAATTTTTCTAGTGTGATTTATTTTTCCATGCTCTCTTGGTTATTTTTATCTTACTCTTCTGTGTGTAGGATTCATTCAAACATCTTCTGCAGGTCTGGTTTAATGTTGTGAATTCCTTTAGTTTGTTCTTATCTTGAGAGGTCTTTATTTTTCCTTTGATTTGTAAGGATAACTTTGTTAGATATAGTAATCTAGGTTGGCAGTTATTTTCTTTCAGATCTTGAAATATATCACTCCATGCCTTCCTGGCTTTTAGAGTTTCTGCTGAGAAATCTGCTATTAATGAACCAATCTCTCTCTGTCTCTGTATCTCATTCTAGGGATAGAATTGGGGCATTCTACCTCTGAACTATACCCCCCAACACTTTCTTATTTTTTAAATTTTGAAACAGGGTCTCACTAAATTACTGTATGCTGGTCTCAAATCCGCAATCCTCCTGTCTCAGCCTCCCAAATACTAGGATTATTGGCATGCATCCCCGTACCTAACATGTTATTTTAATTGGTTTGTCTTTATAAGTGAGTTGGCACTTCTCTCTTGCAGCTTTTAAAATTCTTTCTTTATTCTGAAATTTTGGCATTTCTTAACTGTAATATGTTGTGCAGTGGTTCTTTTCTGGTCCTATTTGAAGTTCTATATGCCTCCAGAACATGCATGTCCATCTCATTCCCAAGATTCAAGAAATTTAAGTTTTCTATGCCATTAGTCTGTATCTCCACTTCTTCCTCAAGACCTATGAGTCTTAAGTTGGGCCTTTTATCAAGGCCCAACTTGATAAATTCTAATTTTTCTTTATTATTGTCTACATTCTATAATTCTTGCCACTTTAATTGATCAGATATTCTTTCTTCTGCATGATCTGCTCTGTAGGTAAGACTCTCCTTTGAGTTTTTTAGTTGATTTTTTCATTTCCAAGATTTCTGTTTCTTTTTCAAAAGAATCTTTATGGAAATGCTCTTTCGTATCTTGCATTTTATTCCTTAGTTCATTCCTTAGATCTTCTAGTTCATTGCCATTTTAATAAATTTTTAGAATTTTTTGGTACTTCCTCTACTTTAGTATCTCTGGATTTAGTTGTTGGGCTGTTTTGAGCATTGGAGGGGCATCTTATTGTCTTATTTTTCATGATACCTGTGTTTCTATGTTGAAATCTGCTCTTCTATTGTGATGGATATCTCTACCATTTTTATATGAGGATCTTTTGGTGAGCTTCATTCTCTTTACTATATGCCCTGGGGTAGAAGCCTATCTCCATGTTGAAATACCTATTCATGATCCCAGTACTATAATCAATAACTAGCACCACGTTGAGAGGAGATAATAATCACGAGTAATTGGGACCACTTCATTGAAGATTTCTCCATGACTCTGCTAGTCCAAGAGTGTAAAAGGGGAGTAATACTCTAGAATATGCTGAAAAAATGAGGCATTAAAAATAAAATTACCATTAAATTATATAGGGCATGGAAAGAAACAATAAAGTGGAGGAAAGACAGAGCCAATTATATAAGGAGAGACAAAAGAGGGGAGAGTACAAAAATGAGGAAGAAACAAGTTAGAATAATTCAAATTAACATATTGAAACCTTAAAAGAAATACATAAAATTGGATTAAAGTATAAAATATCAAATAATAGGGGAAAACCTATCAAATCAACACAGAAGACAATACCAGTGAATGTTGGATGTCTTCTTTGTCATCAGCTCTGAGGTCACTTTGGTCTGGCTTGGGAGGGGCACAAACTGCCCACCCAAGTGGAAATTTGTTTGCATGCAAGCAAATTTCCAAGGTCCAAATGGGACCCATAAGAAGGTGGACCCTGACAGCAACCTCCTCATTTCTCTGAATTGTTTACCCTTTCCTTCCCTGATTCATCTGTGACTGCCTTGTTTTTCCCTCACTCATCCTATGACTGCTTCACTGGCTTCTGTGTTTAATCGTTTTTACAATGTTTTGGTTAAAACCTTCAATAAAAGAAAGATGCTGATTGAAGGTGAACATGAGATCTCTGTCTCCTCCCCAGCCACCCTAATAATAATTCTGACTCTGAGTCATTATGTGCAGAGACATCTAATCCATCAACACCTTCCACTACAAGTTAAGTAGAAAACAAACAGAGAGTCTGGAATTATTCCTTGTCAAGCTACTTACGATGGAGATATTTGTTATCGGGCCTTCCAGGATTTGGATTCCATTAGATTTGGGGATGTATACTAAGTGCCCATGCCTACTTGGCTTGTCCTGTAAATTTCTATGGGTGTGGAGGTAGCAACGACACCAGCCATCTCCCTGCTGTGTAAAGAAGCTGCATCTTTGGTTTTTTTCCCCTGGTCTAGTTTAGTTTTCTGCTTCAAAACATACAAACTTAGATCATGGCATCTATCTACACGGACTTTGTTCTGCCCACCTCTGCTGTGAACCTAGGACTATCGCACCATTCCTTGGTATGTCTGGGAAGCTAAGAGCTCTCTGGAGGGTGAGAAAAATGGCCTCTGGTTGTGGCTTAGTGGTCAGGTGTCTCACTAGTAGGGACTGCAGCCTTATGTGCCCACCTACAGAAATGCTTCATATGCCCAGAACAATCAAAACAAGTGTGAGCTCACCCCATGAGGATTTCAGGGTATGCAGGGCACGGTGGTCCATGGTAGAGGTGCAATCAGTGACCCAGTGGGAGAGGTGTGGAGTGCCCTCATCAGAGGCACAGCATCAGAAGAGGCATGGGTCAGCCCACTGCTGAAGTGCTGGCCTGTGGCTGGTGGCTGAGGAGTGTGCCGTGGTGGGCTGCTTCTAGGGTGTGTGTGGTGGTGGATGATGGCTGAGGTGCATGCAGTCCCTAAATGTTGCATTCCCTGGCAGTGCCATGCTTTCAGTTCTGATCTACCCCAGGCCTGCTGTGGTGGTGGTGATGGTGGGGGCTCAGCAGCTTTCTGCTAGAAGCAATCTCACTACACAGGTTATTCAGAAGGCCTGTTTGTTTCAAAGGCGTTCCTTTTGATAGTGTTCGCTGGTTATCTCTGAGTGGAATGAAGATGTAGAGATTTAATTCCTTCCAGAGCTGCAGGCTTAGGCATGGTCTCTACAAAACAGCTGCCTGCTGCAGTTTTTTGCCAGCAACCTGAGAAAAGCTGGGCATTTCTTAATCACCAAATGGCTTTTCAGCTCCTTCCCCAAATTATCTCAGTCTGACTTTCTCTTCTACCACTGTTTCCAAAGTAAGCTTGTTAGCTTTGCCTCTCCCTCTTTATCCCTTTGACCCTCTCCCCCACACCAGCTCTGTTCCTGCAAGTGCTGGTTCAGGGTTAATGAATTCTTTCCTGTCTTCTGTTCAAGTAATTGGAATTTCCGAGTGTAAGTCTCTGGCTGTCCAGTATTGTGAGTCAGTGGATTCCCTTTGTCACCCACCTCTCTGATCTGTTCTCACTGCTTTGATCCTAAACCACAGAGGTGTTGAAATTTATTGACAGCCTCCACTCTACCATCTTGCCAATCTCTGTCAATATTTCTAAAAACTCCTTGTGAATTTATATCTCAAAATAAAGGGTGTAACTTAAAAATAGGAGACTATAAAATAAAATGGTCATGGTTATTATGATTTAACAATGCAAATCAATATATAACTTCAATACTATTCCTCTATAAATGCCAGTAGATATTTTTAATAAAGCAGCTCTACAAACTGAAGTATAATATTACATGGATAAATTAAGGACCATGAAAAACTACATCAACTTTGGAAAAGAGGAGACATAAGAAAGTGCTTGCCTTACTAAATAGTAACATTAGCTTTATCATATATTAAGATGTATTATAAAGACAATTTGATAAAAATTGGCACATTTCAGAAAATAAAAATGGAGATCCCACAAGCAAACTAGTGTATATATGAGAATCTGGTATTTGATAGAGACAGCATTAGAAATCAATAAAGAAACAGCTTGATTAGTAGGTAGTGTGGGGAAAACCGGCTTATCATATTGATAAAAGTAAAGATGAGACTCCAGATTTCTATCTGCAGAGTGAGTTCCAGATGGTTTAAAGACATAAATGTGAAAAGTAAAATTATGGAGCTAATAATATAAAAAGTAATTGGAATAATTTGTGACTTTGAGATGGGAAAAGATCTGTTAAAGCACAAAGTATAAGGCAGAAACTTGAGGGTGATTATGTTACTATTTAGGATTCCAATAGCATGAAAAGAATCACAAAGGGAACAGACAGATGACAGACTCAGGGTAGGGAGTAGCTATATATAACATACAAAACTGACAATGTAAAACCTAATTTAATGAATTTGCTAAAAATCAACAAGAAAAAGAAAACCCAAAACATATAAATAATAATTCACAGAAAACAACAAATTTATAAAAGCAATGATGAGTAATGCTACTAGTCAGAAAAATGCAAAGGAAAATAACAGTAGGATACTACTTTATATCCATCATAATTGTAAAAAAAATTATGATTGGAGTACAGCTTAGTCAGCAATTTGGGGAGTACTGTGGGCAAAGTTAAAAATGCATCTACCCTACAATCCAGAAATCCTACTTTTAGTGATATCCCAGAGAAACTCACACTGGTCCTACAGGAAACATTTTTAAGGATGTTTATCTGAGCAATTTATAGTAGCCAGAAGCTGGAGGCAAAGTAAAAGCAAAAGTAATAAATAAATAAATAAATGAATAAGATGAATAAACACTACATTGTTTAGGGAAATAGAAATTTGGAACTTTTATATAAATTGGAACAAAATCTTTTGGAAATAATTACAAATCCCTCCAAATAAATTAAACATATTAGAATAAATGTCCATACTTATTCTAATATATAACTGTGGAAAATAGGAGTAGGGATAGGAAATAAAGGGAGTGTGTGTGTGTGTGTGTGCGCGCATGTATGTGCACAAGATGAGGAAAGGGCTTTAAATGGACTGATGACAATAGTGTGCCATGAACCAGGGAGTATGAATACCTCAATCATCAGGGATCAAAAAGGAAATATAATAAACAAAGCAATGCGGAGTAATCACTATACAGTGAGAAATAATAATCGAAACTCATGTTGATCCTAGCCTTATCAACAATATAGACAGACTCAAAACACCACATTGTTGCACACTTGGAACAGAATTAATAAGGGGAACTATGTGTTATTTGAATGTTCATAGGAATAATAATGTGACAATCTGATGTAAACATCTCCACAATGTAGTTAAACCAGTTCTTTACTCCCCCCCTCCATATAAATGCCTCTTTTTCTACAGACTCATGAAATCTCTAATTGCCCTGATTATTTTGAACAGCTGATTTCTATTGTGGTGCCTGGATTTTACCTCTTTCTAGCTGAAATATTAAGTTATACTTTATTTTATAGCTCACTCCAGCAAAATCAGTTCTCTCCTGTTTAGATCCCAGAATATTGCCTACCTACTCATGGATATCCCATATATATACTAGCTTACTAGGAGGGATGTAGTCCTATCGATACAGAAGGAGTAGAGAGCCTAATATACCTTCATTTTAAGTATAAAGTATCTGTATGAGCAGTACTAACATTTGAATCTGTGATCTTTCTTTTTTCTTTCTTTTTGTATTCCTATCATTTAAAATTACTTTTCTGGCTGACACAGTTTCTTTGGATGAATTCACGTAAGTTTCTCTTAAGTCTGGTAGGATGTGTTCATTTTTTTTAAGATGTCTTAGCTCAGGCTACTATAAATAAATGCCACAAACTGGTAGCTCAAACAACAGAAATTTAATTTTAAGAGTAGGAAGCCCAAGCCGGGCATGGTGGCACATGCCTGTAATCCTAATACTTCAAAGGTTGAGACAGGAGGATCACAGATTCAACTTAGAGTCCCTGTTTCAACATAAAAAATAAAACAGGGCTAGGGATCTAGCTCAGAGGTAGAATGCCCCTGGGTTCAATACCCATTACCCCCTCCCCCCAAAAAAGAGTAGGAAGACCAAGATCAAAGTGCTGGTAGAGTCTGTGGTTGACAAGGGCCCTCTTCCTGGTTGGCAGGTGGCCACCTCCTTGCTATATCCTCAAGCCAGTAGAGATAATTTCTTTCATGCCTCTTATAAGGGCATTAATATCATTCATGGTGGTTCCACCCTCATGAACTAATTACCTCCCAAAGGTCCTACCTCTTAGTACCACCACATGGAATTAGGGCTTCACAACATGTATTTGGGGGAAACACAAACTTTCAGCCTCTAATATTCTATCATTATCCCCCCTGCAAATTTCATGTCCTCCTTACATGGAAAACATAAATTCATTTCATTTCAACAGTTCCAAAAAAATCCTAATTTGTTACGATATCAACACTAAAGTATAAAGCTCAAATTCTTATCTAAATATCATCTAAATCAGATATGAGAGTCAACGTATGACTTATTCTGAGGCAAAATTCTGCCTCAGTTATGAATCTGTGAAACTGAAAAAGTCATGTACTTCCAAAAAACAATGGTGGAAAAATAATAGGTAGATATTCCTATTCCAAAAAGGAGAAACAGTACAGAAGGAAGGGGTGACAGGTCCCCAACACGTCTAAAACCTATCAAGGCAAACTCTATGAGATCTTAAAGACCAAGACTAACCTTTTTGTCTTGATAGTTTGCTTTCTGGACTGACTGGGGCAGAGGTCCTGCCTTCCAGACTCATTAGAACACAGATACCACATTATGGATTAACTGGGTAGTGGCACTGACCTCACAGTTCTGCTGAGTGGAGGTTCAACCCTACAGTTCTTCTGGGCAGGAGTCAAACACCCACAGCTTTGGGTGTTTAGACCCTATAACTCCATATGGCCCTGCCCCCTATGGCTTTTGGTGGAGCTCATCTGGCCTGATGAAATCCAGGCAGTAGCCCCCTCGCTAGAAACCAGTGGCAGCGCTGATGATCGCTGTACCATCTTAGGGATCACTCTTCCCTTGTCTGGAAGAATATCATTTATGAAACCAAATAGCTCTTTGATTACATTCCATAAAATCCCCAAAGTCTAACAGACTTCTTTTATTCTGTTCCATCTTTTTCCTTCAGTTCAACCTGGTACTGTTCCTACTGGGGTGGCTGACTAGGTCTGTAACTTATCCCCACATTAATCTCTTTATCAAATGGTTGGTCCACCATACCTCTGGTGTTTTCTTCCAGACATGCTTTTTCATTTTTTGTAATAAGGACAGGCTGAGATTTTTCCAAGTCTTCAATATCTGATTTCCTTTTGCTTAAAAATAATGTCTTGCCGGGCGTGGTGGCGCACGCTTGTAATCCCAGTACTTTGGGAGGCTGAGACTGGAGGATCCGGGTTCATGGCCAGCCTCAGCCACTTAGTGAGGCCCTCCACAACTTAGTGAGACCCTGTTTCAAATAAAGAATAAAAAATAGGGCTGGGGGTGTAGCCCGGAGGTAGAATGCCCCTGGGTTCAATCCCCAGTACCACGGGGGGAAAAAAGTTCTAGAGTATAATAGGCTCATTTATACCTTCTTTTACCAACTAAACAGTGTGTAAGAGTTCCTATTAACCCACATCCTCACCAATATTTATTGTTGTTGGACTTCTTGATGACTGCCATTCTGATTTGGGTTAGGACTCTCAGTGTAGTTTTGATTTGCATCTTCCTGACTGCTAATGATGTTGCACATATTTTTTCATGTTTCATTGGACATTTGGATCTCTTCTTTTGTGAAACATGTCTATTTAGTTCAATGGCCCATTTCTTGATTGGTTTTTTTTTAGTGTAAAGTATTTAACTTCTTTATATATTCTAGATATTAGTCCTCTGTCAAAGGAATAGGTGGCAGATATTCTCTCATTCTGTAGGATCTCTCTTTAGACTCTTGATGGTTTTCCTTTAATGAGCAGAAATGTTTTAGTTTAATGCCATCCCATTTATTAGTTTTTGTTTAAATTTCCTGAGCATTGGGGTCCTATTGAGGAAATTTCTACCTGTGCCTATATATTGAAGTGTTGGACCTATGCCATTCTCTACTAACTTCAAAGTCTCTGGTCTAATTTCCAGGTCTTTGATTCATCTTAAATTGTCTCTTATTCAGGGGGAGAATTAGGGATTTAATTCCATTTTCTACAAATAGAAAACCATTTTCCCACCACCATTTGTTGAATAGGCTGTCTTTTCTCCAACATATGTGCTTGACACCTTTGTAAAAAATCAGTTGGGTGTAACTGCGTGGATTTGTTACTGTATCTTCTATTCTGTTCTATTGGTCTATGTGTCTGTTTTTATGCCAATACCACACTGTTTTTATTACTGTGGCTATGTAGTATAATTTAAAGTCAGGAATTGTGATGCCTTCAGAATGGGTCTTATTGCTGAGAATTTCTTTGGCTATTCTGGATCTTTTGTTTCTCCACATAAAATTTAAGACTGATTTTTCTAGGTCCGTGAAGAATGACCATGATATTTTCAACACTGTAGATCACTTTTGGTAGAATGGCCATTTTGATAATATTTAATCTGCCTATCGAAGAGCATGGGAGATCTTTCCATCTTCAAAGGTCTTCTTTATTTCTTTAGTATTTTATAATTTTCACTGTAGAGTTCTTTTGCCTCCTTGGTTATATTTATTCCTAGGTATTTTATTGGTTTTAAGGTTATTGTGAAATGGAATTGTTTCTTGGGTTTGTATTTGTTAATCAGCTCTAGAAGTCTTTTGGTTGAGTTTTTTTGGGTCTTCTAAATATAGGATCATGTCATCTGCAAATAGAGATAATTTCAGTTCTTCTTTTCCTATTTGAATTCCTTTGATATCCTTCTCTTGCCTTAATGCCCTGGCAAGAGTCTTGAGGACTATATTGAAAAGAAGGGTGATAGCATCTGTGTCTTATTCCTGATTTAAAAGAGAATTCCCACAGTTTTTCACCATTCAATATGATGTTGGCTTTGGGTTTACTGTATATTACCTTAATGATGCTGAGGTAAGTTCCATCCATTCTGATTTTCTACAGTGTTTTTTTTTTAACATGAATGGGTGTTGAATTTTGTCAAATGCTTTTTCAGCATCTATTGAAATGATCATGTGATTTTTGTCCTCAGTTCTATTTATGTGGTGAATAACATGTATATATTTGTGTATGTTGAACCAGCCTTGCATCCCTGAAATGAAATCAATTTGGTCATGGTGAATGATTTTCTCGATATATATATATTTGCGGTACCAGGGATTGAACCCAGGGGCGTTCTACATCCACGCTATACCCCCGGCCCTATTTTTTTATATTTTATTTTGAAACCGGGTCTCACAAAGTTGCGGAGGGCCTCACTAAGTAGAGAGAGAGAGACAGGGAGAGAGGGGGGGAAGAGAGAGAGAGAGAGAGAGAGAGAGAGAGAGAGAGAAAGAGCTGAGGCTGGCTGCAAACCCAGATCCTCCGGTCTCCGCCTCCCAAAGTACTGGGATTACAAGCATGCGCCACCACGCCCTGCTCTCGATATGGTTTTGAATGTGAATTGCTAGTATTTTCTTCAGAATTTTTGCATCTATATTCATCAATGATATTGGTCTATAATTTTCTTGAGGGATCTTTATTCAGTTTTGGTATTAAGGTGATACTAGCCTCATAGAAGGCATTTGGAAGGATTCTATCTTTCAATTTCATGAAATAACTTGTGAAGTATTGGGTTTAGTTCTTCTGTAAAGGTTTTGTAGAATTCAGCTGGGAATTCATCTGGCCCTGGACTTTTTATTGCTGTTTCTCACTCTGCTTCCTATTGGTCTGTTTAAGATTGTTATATCTTCTTGGTTCAATTTAGGTAGGTTGTATGTGTCCAGAAATCTGTCCATTTCTTCTGTTTTCCAGTTTATTGGAGTATAAATAATCAAAATTATTTCTGATGATCCTTTAGATTCCATACTGTCTGTGGTGATGTCTCTTTTTTCATTTCTGATTTTAATAATTTGGGTTGATTCTTTCTTTTGGTTAGGTTGGCTAAGGGTTTATCAATCTTGTAAATCTCTTCAAAGTAGCACCTTTTAGTTTTGTTGATTTTTTGTATTTTTCCTCTCTATTCATTGATTTCTGCTATGATTTTAATTATCTTCTGCCTTCTACTAGCATTGGGATGAGTCTGTTCTGTTTTTCCAAATCCTTGAAGTATGTCACTAGGTTATTTGGTGACTTTCTGTTTTTCTTATGTGGGTACTCAGTGCTTTAAACTTTCCTCTTAAAACAGCCTTCAAAGTGTCCCAAGATTTTGGTATGTTGTGTCACTATTTTCATTTAATTCTAGGAATATTTTTTTATTTCTCACCTTATTTCTTCTATGACCCAGTCCTCATTTATGAGTGTATCATTCAATCTCCATGTAGTTATGTAATTTCTTTAGGAATTCCTATTCTTGACTTCTACTTTCATTCAATTATGATGTGAAAAGATGCATGGAATTATAGTATATTTTTTAATTGGCTGGTACTTGCTTTGTGGCCCAAAATGGGGTCTATTTTGGAGAAGATTCCATGAACTGCTTCAAAGAATGTGTATTCAGCTGTTGTTGGTTGGAATATTCTGTATATGTCTATTAGGTACATTTGGTTTACAGTGTTCCATAGGTCTGAAGAGGCTTTACTCATCTTTTGCCTGGAAGATTGATTTAGTGGTGTGAGTGGTATGTTGAAGTCTCCCAATATCATTGTATTTGGGTCCTTTTGAGAACTAATGTTGCAAAGAGTTTGTTTTAAGACCGTGGGTACACCCACATTTGGGGCATAAATGTTTACTATCATTACATCTTCTTGTTGGATTATTCCTTTTATTAATAAGAAGTGACCCACTTTGTCTCTTATGATATGTTTTAGCTTAAAGTCTGTTTTGTCAGATATGAGCGTTGCTACCCTGATTTGTTTTTGGTCTCCATTTGCATGGTATATCTTTTTCCATTCTTTCACCTTTAGCCTATGGATATCTTTGCCTGTATGGTTAATTTCTTGCAAGCAGCATATAGTTAGATTATGTTCTTTAATCCACAATGCCAATCCATGCCTTTTAATTGGGGAGTTTACACCTTTGACCTTCAATGTTATTATTGAGAGGTGATTTTTCTTTCCTGTCATGTTGAGCTATATTTTCTGTTTTATATAGTGTTAGTTCTCCTTCATTTACTTGCCAATTTGGTGTAACTTGCCCCTTCTCTGGTTCTGGAATTTATTTCATTTTTTCTTCTTTGTGCTTTATTTCTTAAAGTACTTTTTCTATTGCCGGCTTGGTAGTAATTAATTCTTTTAATTTCTGCTTGTCTTGGAAAGTTTTTATTTCTCTGTCAATTTTGAATGATATCTTTGCTGGATATAGCAGTCTTGGTTGAAAGTTGTTTTCTTTCAGGCTTTGGAGCACATCATACCACCTCCTCCTGGCTTTCATGATTTGGATTGAGAAGTCTGGAGTAATTTTTATTATTTTGCCCCTGAATGTCACCGTTCTTTTGTTCTTGATGTATCAAAGATTCTTTCCATGGCCTCTATGTTACTCATTTGATTATTATGTGGCATGGAGAAGTTTTTCTTTGATCTTGTCTTATTGATGTTCTGATTTTCTCCTCTATGTGGATGTCCAACTCTTTTTCTCTGCTTGGGAAATTCTCTGATATTATTTCTCTGAAGAGGTTTTTCTAATGCCCTCAGTTTGGCTTTCTAGATCTTCTTCAATGCCTATTATTCATAAGTTAGGTTGTTTCATTTTATCTCACATTTCCTGGATGTTCTAGTCATATTGTCTTCTCTATATTGTTGACTGTGTGGTCAGTTTTGAATGTTGTCTTCCAAGAGTGAGACTCCTTTTTCCATGTGGTCTAGTCTGCGAGAAGTGGTTTCTAGTGTGGTCTTTAATTCATTTATTGTCTCCTTCATTTTGCTCACA
Organism: Glis glis; assembly: GCA_004027185.1. Lineage (NCBI taxonomy): Eukaryota > Metazoa > Chordata > Mammalia > Rodentia > Gliridae > Glis > Glis glis. The sequence goes on along the minus strand of PVJS01002158.1, from coordinate 36,878 downwards.
GCCCCTTTTTGGTTCTTACTTAGGGCCTCAATTTCTCTATTCATATGTTCTATCATTTCCTGTACACTTTCTCTAATTCCATTTCTGAGGCCTTCAAGCATACTGAAAATCAAGATTATGAATTCTCCTCTGGCATTTCCTGCAGCTTAGTTGATCTACCTTGTTGTTGAGTTGTGGGAATTTATTGTTTCCTCACTGGGTTTCATTTTATGTTTTCAGCGTTCTCAGGTGTGTATCTCTCTTGTCTTGGCATCTTCTTCCTCTTTGTGTAAGAGTCCTGTGTCCATTTGTTATCCCTTTAAAATAATGCCTATGCTGGGATATACATTTGCCCCTATGAATCTTTCTCATAGAATCAGACTTTTGAATTTTTCACCCAGAGCCTCTTTAGGAAGATATAGTTCTTACTGCAGGCAAACAGGAGTCTCCAATTGGCTGCAGGCCACCATACTCTCCAGGCCAAACTCCGTAGGGCCAGAGATTATGATGTACTGTTCAGAGCCTGCAGTCGGCTGATTGGGATTTAATGCCCAACAGACAGCACCACTGCTCTGCTGGTTGCAAACCTGTGAAACACTGCAGAGTACTTACCTTTGGCCTCTGTGATCATTGGGAATAAACTCATCAGGGCCACATATTAGTATGTTCTGAGCCTGTGGCCCACTGGCTGAGCTTTGATGGCCCAGGGACACCAGCACTGATCTGATTGTGATCACATGAAGCTCTGTTAGTCACTGGCATGTATGCATGCCAGACACAAACTCTGCTGATGGAGAGTATTAACTTCCCACTCTGTAGCTGTGATCATGTGAACCCCTGCTGGCCCCTGGCCTCCCTGCTTTCACAGCCCATTCTCTGGTAGGGAGCGACTGTACTGTCCTGTGCCTGGGGTTTTAGTGGCTCAATTATTTAGCCCCAGGGCTGCTGATGATGATCTGAGCAGCTACAATCACGTGAGACCTTGTTGGCCTCTGGGGTTGGTGCTTGTAGGGCCCCAACACTGCTGGGTACAAGTTTAGTCTTCCAAGCCTGCAGCAAAGTTGACTGAGTCCTTTCGACCCACAGACACCACTGCTGGCGATCCTGTGGTGACTGCTGGAGACCCTGCAGGGGCACAGTAAACTGCTGACTCTAGGTCCCACCTGCCCAAGTGTCCCTAGGGACTGTCTGATAATTCACATTTCTGCTGTGTCTGACTGTAGCCCCCATATTTTCTTGGGATATTTCACATGGGTATAAATATCTGGAGATGAAGATCATTTGAGACCATTTAAAAATTAATCATTTATTGGTGCATTTTAACTGTATATCATAATGAGATTCATAATAATACATGCATATAGGCAAACAAATTCACTTTGTCTGTTTCCATCCCCAACCTTCCACTTTTCCCTTCCTCCATCCCCATACATAATAGTGAGATTCATCTTTTAGAAGATGTATACCACACACACCTTTGGCAACTTTTACATATTTAAATTTCCTTGATTCTTAAAAATGTAGACTTTTTTAGATGAAACGTGTCTTTCATTCCTTTAGCTTGCCTATTTAATCTGGTTAAAAATTCCACTTTTATATTGAATAAGAACAGTGAGAGTGCCTTGTTCCAAATCTTAAGGGGAATGTATTCATGTTTTTGCCATTCAGAATAGGTTTGTCATAAATAGCTTTATGTTGAGGTATAGTCCTTCTATACCCAGTTTGCTCTGGGTTTTTATCATTAAGGGATGTTGAATTTTATCAAATGCTTTTTCTGCATTTATTGAGATGAACATGGTTTTTGTCCTCATTCTTTTGATGTATGATGTTTATTTATTTTCATATGTTAAGACCATCCTTGCATCCCTGGGATAAATCCAACTGGATCATGGTGAATGACCTTTTTGGTATGCTGTTGGATTCAAATTGCTAGTATTTTGTAGAGAGCATTTGCATCTATGCTTATCAGGGACACAAGGCTATAGTTTTCTCTAATTGTTGTGTCCTTGTCTGGTTTTGGAATCAGGGTAATGCTATTCTTGTAAAATGATGTTTACTCCTTAGTTCCCTCCTTTTCTTTCTTTTGTGGTACTGGGAATTGAACCCAGAGGCATTCTACCTCCGAGCTACACCCCCAGCCCTATTTTTCATTCTTTGTTTTGAAATAGGGTTTCACTAAGTTGTGGAGGGCCTAAGTATCTGAGGCTGGCTGCGAAACCAGATCCTCCTGTCTCAGCCTCCCAAATACTGGGATTACAAGTGTGTGTCACCATGCCCAGCTTAGTTCCCTCCTTTTTAATTCTTTGGAAGAGTCTGAAATGAAATGATGTTGGTTCCCCTGTAATATTGAGAGAATTCAGCATTGAAGCCAGCCAGTCCTGGATTTCCTTTGTTAGAAAACTTTGTATTACTGATTCAATTTCAGTACTCATTATTGTTCTGTTTTTCTTTGTACTCATGGTTCAATTTTGGTAAGTTATATGTTCTGAAATTTATCCATTTAATCTGGATTTTCCCATTTATTGGCATATAATTTTTATAGCAATCTCTTATGATCTTTGATATTACTGTTGTATCGGTTGTTATATTTCTTTTCACCTGTAATCTTATTAATTTGAGATTTCCTTTTTATCAGTTAGCTAAATGTTTTATGATTTTATCTATTAAAACAACTATTTGATTCATTGATTTTCTGCATTTATTTTTTAGATTATTTTTGCTCTGATCTTTATCTGTTCTACTACTTTTGGGTTTTGTTTGCTCATGCTTTTCTAGGTTTTTGAGATATGTTGTTAGGTTATTTATCTGAAATCCTTGTAATTTCTTGATGTAGCCATTTATTACTAAAAACCTCCCTCAGTACTGCTTTTGCTATACCTCATAAATTTTGGTATTCTGTGTTTTCATTTTCATTTGGTTAAAGAATTTTTTAATTTTCTTCTGATTTCTTCTCTTGACTCACTGTTTGCTCAATAGCATGTTGTTAAATCATCCTGAATTTGTACTTTAAGTTTTTTGATGTTGTTGTTAATTTCTAGTTTTATTCCATTGTCATCAGAGAACATACATTTCTGGATTTTGATTTATTTTGAATTTGTTGAGGTTTGTCTGGTGGTCTAATATATGGTATGTTCTAGAGAACGTACCATGTATGAAAAAAATAATGTGGATTCTGAAGTTGTTGGATAAAATGTGTGTAAATGTCTGTTAAGTCCTTTTGATCTATAGAATAGGTTAGTTCTGATGCTTCTTGGATGATTTGGTCTGGATGATCTAGATTTTATCTCTGTTTTTAGATCTCGTGGTGTTTGTTTTATAAACTGGCTGCTCCAACGTTAGTTGCAGATACATTTACAATATTTTTTTCCTTTTTTTTCTGGTACTGGGTATTGAACCCAGGGGCATTCTACCTCCAAACTATACACCCAGTTCTTTTTATTTTTTGTTTGGAAATATAGTCTCGCTAGCTTCCATAGAGACATGCTATGTTGCTGAAGCTATCCTTGAACCTATGATCCTCCTGTCTTAGCCTCCCAAGTACTGAGATTATAGGCATGTGCCACCATGCCTGGCTACCTTTATAATGTTCTAACTTCTTATTGAATTGATCCCTTCATCATTATATAATGACCTTATTTATTTCTTTTTACACTTTCTGTCTTTATCTATTTTGTCTAATAGGTACTCATGCTTGGTTTTGATTTATTTTTGTCCATAATATCATTTTCATTTGTTTACTTCCACCCATTGGATGTTTTTACTGGTGAAGTGAATTTCTTGTAGGGTCTTGTTTTTGTATTCATTCAGGCAGTCTGTATTTTTTTAAAAACTCGGGTTTAGTCTACTTATATTCAAAGTTATTACACATATGTAAGGACATACTTTTGTCATTTTGCTAGATTTCTTCTGTTTTGAATACTGTTTGTTCCATTCTTCCTCTCTTGTGAGATTTATAGTTTTGCATGTTTTCATTATAGTAATTATCTTTGACTTCAGAATGTAGGATTTCCTTAAGCAGATTGTGGAAGGCCAGCCTGGTGGTCATGTATTCCCTCAGTTTTTGGTTGTCATAAGTTTTTATTTCTCCTTCAATTCTAAAGAATTGCTCTGTGGGGTATAGTTTTCTTGGTTAACTGTTATTTTCTTTGTCATTCCATTCCCTTCTGGACTATAATGTTCCTGCTGAGAAATCTGCTGTTAGTCTAACGAGGCTCTCTTAAATATGACTTGGTAATATTCCCTTGCTGCTTTAAGAATTCTTTATCTTGGACCTTTGACAGACAATAATGTGTTGGGGTGAGAATCTTTTCTGGTAATGTCTTTTGGAGATTCTATGTGTCTCATATCTGAATGTCCATGTTTTTCCTAAGAATTGGGAAGTTTTCAGGTATTATTTCATTGAGTATATTTTCTATACCTTTCCTTTTTTCTTCTCCTTCATATATACCCAAATGTAGAAATTTGTTCATTTAAACATGTCCCAAAGGTCTTGAAGGCTCTATTTATTATTTCTCCTTCTCCCTCTCCCCTTTTTGGTCTGGTGTAGACTATTTTTAAAAAATTGTTTTCAAGCTGAAATATTCTTTCTTCAGCTTGATCTAGTCTGTTGTTGAGACTATCAACTGTGTTTTGTATTTGACTTATTGAGCTCTTCCAGAATTTCTGTTTTGTTCTTTTTCAAAATCTCTTTGCTGAATTTCCCACTCACACAATGCATTGCTTTCCAACTTTTGCCCAATTATTTTTATTCTCTTGCATTCTACCTAAGCTACATCCCCAGCCCTATTTTTTTTATTTTGAAACAGGGTCTAAGTTGTGGAGGGCCTTGCTAAATTGCTGAGGCTGGCCATGAACCTGCAGTCCTCCTGTCTCAGCCTCCCAAATACTGGGATTACAGGCATGTACCACTGCACACAGCTATCCTTCAAATTCTTTATCAGGCATTTCATCAATATAATTTTCTTTATGATTTGTAGCTAGAGTTACTGTGTTATTTTGGAGGTGTCATGTTATCTTTTCATGTTTCTTGTGTTCCTACATTGAAATGTGTGTATCTGGTGGATCAGTTATCTCAACAACATTTATGGGATAACCATAGAAAGCAGTTTTCTTTTGAAGATATGTCTTCAGGTGTCAGTTTGGTACAGAAAGTTGGCTTTGGTTCCAAATGAGAGCTATAGGGTAGTCTTCCTATAGCTCCTTTGTCTGAAATTAATGACCATGGGTACAGTGTGTAGCACAGTTGAGTTGAATGATCCACTGTGTTCAGGTGCCATGTTGGGGTAGGGCACTTTAGCAGCTCAGGTGAGTGGTGTAGGCAGGAGTACAGGTGGAGTACTCACTGTATGGACACTCCTACAATGGAAATGGTAGTACCAGTCAGGCAATGGAGGTTCCCTCAGGCATTGATGAGGCCAATTCTGCTGCTGGCAAGGGTCTCTGGTAGTCTATAGTGGCAGTGGGGGACCTAAAGTACCTGTCATCAGAATAAGCAGTGGTGCAGGCCCAGACATTATGCATGGAGATGGTAGCAGGAACTGCAGTGTGCCCTTTGTGGTGCTCACACCAGACCTGAGAACAGGTCATACCTAGATGCCATGTGGACACAAGGTAGCAGCGAGTACCAGAGAGATTGTTCCTACCTCCTTTAACAATGCATCCAGATGTCAGGGGTGAAGGGGTAGCAGTAGTGGCAACCGCAAAGTTCCCTCCCAGCACTGTCAGCAATATGTCCAAATGAAACACAGCTAGAGGTATTGGGGAATCTTCTGGCAACTCACTTTCAATCCTGGCACTGGTGAGTCCACATGTATCCAGCCATGCCTTTGGTCCCAAAGGAAAAGGATCCTTATCTCCTGTCTCTTAAGGGTAACTATTCCACCACTGTGTTGTAACATCTGCCCCCTATAATGCAGGATACCAAATGAGTTTGGGTGTTGGAATCACAGTTAATCTGCTGGCTTAAATTGGGTTTGCAAGGTTGTAACCCCTACACTAGTGTGGAGGAGTGTCTGTGTGGTCCCAGAGATGGGAATATGCAGGGTTTTCTGACCCTTAGAGGACTGTGTAATCAGACAATACCTCACTTCTCAAGGTGGCTTATAGCCACCGTAGTCTAGGCTCTAGGGGTACACGAAAAGATAATAATGAAAAGCTACTATGAAGAGCTCTGGATGCTTCCCCAACTGGGCTGGAAGCTTTCCAGTAGTTAGTATTGCCAGTGTCAGCATTCATGGAGTTTGCTGGGACTCTCCCATTCACCCTTACCCCTGCAAAGGGGATCCCCTCTTCTTCAACTCAAAACAGGTGGCAGTTGCCAGTATGTTCTGTTTCTCTTTCTATGCTGTTGTTCCAGATCTCCAAGTCTTACAAAGTTCCAGTCTCTCACTAATTTTCAGCATTCTCTCATGGTCACTCATCTCAAAATGCAGCTATCTACCTGTGGCTTTGGTTCTTTGTGGAGATGAGTGCTAAGCACCTCCTTTTACACATCTTGAAACCTTCACACTTCAATTTTTAAAAAATAATTTGTATCCTTGACAAATTATTATAGCTTCAGTTATTTGTAATAGTTTTGACTTTTAACATCTATACTACAGATATATAATTGATTTATCCACTATACTATTAGTGTTTTGGATTTGACAGTGCATTTACTTACTTTCACCTATAAATTTTATACCTTCATATGTTTTCATGATACCAATGAATATCTTCTTCCTTCAGCTTAAAGAACTCACTTTAGCATTTGTTTTAAGGGAGGTCTATTGTTGATAAATTTAGTGAAAGTTTTCTGCGACCCCTTCATTTTTGAAAGATAGGGTTGCTGGGTATAGTATTGTTGGTTGGCATTTTTTCTGTCATAATTTTGAATATTATCATCCCACTCCCTTCTGATCTGTAGAGTTTCTGCTGATAATCTGATGGGTATTCCCTTGTACACAACTATTTTTCCCTTGCAGCTTTCAAAACTCTTTGTCTCTAACTTCTGACAATCTGATTATGATGTGTCTTGCTGTAGGTCTCTTGATTTATCTTATCTGGTGTTCCTTGGACTTCCTGGACCTGGATTTTATTTCCTTTCCTAGGCTTGGGAAGTTTCCTGCCATTATTTCTCTGAACATGTATTGTGTCCCTTTCTCTATCTTCTTCTAGTACACTGATAATACATATGTTATTATACTGGGTGATGCTCCATAAGTCTCTTGAACTATTCTCACTCTTATTTTCCCTCAGATCATATTCTTTCCAATGACAAGTCAAGTCCACTATCTTTTCTTCTGCTTGATCTAGTCTGCTATTGAATATCTCTAAGTTCTTATTTAAGTTATAGTATTCTTCGCTGTATGATTTCTCTTTGGTAGTTTTTTTAATACTTTCTATCTCTATGTTGAAATTCTTAGTTTGTTCTTGTATTGCTCATCTGACTTCAGTGACCATCTTTGTGAACATTGTTTTGAGTTCCCTGTCAAGTAAATCACAAAATTTCTACCTCATTCAGGCCAGTTCTTGAGATTTATCATGTTCTTTTCCTTGAAAGATATTCCTGCTTTGTTTTGTTTTCTTTCATTTTCCTTGACTCTTTGTATGGGGTTTCTGAACATTAAAGATGATTACCTCTCCAGGGTCTTGTCAGTATGGCTTCCTGAAGGAGAATAATTTCACCAATATGTCTAGCCAGATATCTTAAGTTACCTCTCAAATAATTGTGTTTTTCCAGACTACCATCTCTGTTTTTGGTAGCCACTTAGCACTTAGGATGTACCACGTCTTGTCAGTAACCTGAGACTGATAAGGGAGGAACCAATCTTTCCATAGCTAAAAAGGTTTGGGTATTAGAAGTATGTTCCAGTTCCTCCTACATCCACATTGAAACTCAGTTAAGGTATTTAGCCCCCACGCTCCATGTACTAAGTCAGGGAGAGGATCTATAGCAAAGGTCTATACTCATGTTCATGCTGCACTCTGATCCTGGGGAGACAGATGCTGGAAGTGAGCTCATTGTATGTCCATCTCTGTTTTCTGAGGTCTAGGGCCACTCAGGAATGCAAAATCCCACTGACTAAAAGAGTTAGATTATTAAGGAGACAGTCCCATGGGTAGGAGTTATATTAGTTGTGGCACTCGGTGCATGGCCAAACTCCTTCCAGGAAGAATGGGCAGGCCTAGCTTTATCTTTGCAGTGAGCCATAGGAAGGACACATAGTCCTGAGCTCTAGCTGCCACAGGGCTACTGTTTGCCCTGTTGTCTTCCCAAAGCAAGTCCATTGAAAGTCTAGCAATCAAGTAGCCACTGGAAATGTGTGCCATAAGCATCATCCAGGGGTGAAAAACAGGAGATACACATTCCTGGCCCCTTTCTGCACTGCTTTAAGGCAGTGTAGAATCTAGAAGCATCTGAACTCCTGTTTAAAATCATCTCTCTGTTCTATAATCTAGGGTGACTTATATATACCTAATACTTTCTGCTTTCAGAGCTAAGAGTTTTAGGACACAGATCTTTGGGATGTAGATGAAAAAGTTGGGGTACATAGCCTAAATCTCTTTGGGGAAGAAACAAGAACCTCTGGGGAATGTAGGAAGCTGCATTTTAAAAAATCCCTTCTCTGCAGCCTGGTGGGGTGGTATATGCCTGTAATCCCAGTACCTGGGAGGCTGAGACTGGAGGATTGTGGATTTGAGACCAGAACATGGTAACTTACTAAGATCCTGGGGTTTGTTTGTTTGTTTGTTTGTTTGTTGCACTGGGGATTGAACCCAGGGACATTCTACCTCTGAGCTACATCTCCTGCCCTATTTTATTTTTATTTTGAAACAGGGTCTCGCTAGGTTGATGACAGTCTCACTACTTGCTGAGGCTATCCTTGAACCTGTGATCCTCCTGTCTCAGCCTTCCAAGTACTTGGGATTATAGGCATGTGTCACCACGCCCGACTGTAAAATAAAAAAATAAAAAGGGCTGGGGGTGTAGCTCAGTGGTAGAATGCCCCTGGGTTCAATCTCCAGTATCTCAATCAATCAATCAATCAATCAATCAAATCCCTTCTCTGCACTGCTCCGAAGGATAATGCCCCTGAAAGAGTTACAGTGCTATATGTGAAGTCCAAATCTTCTTTAGGAGAAACTGGCCCAGTTTTATGGTGCAGTGTCCAGGGTGGGTCCATGCCTGAGTATGCCTCCACTTTTACTCCTCATCTGATGTGTTTTCTCAGTTGCCTGGTGGGTAGAAGGGGGTTTCACAACCGGTTTCTGACTTTCTCTCAGTGGGAGCTAATGCATGAATAGATGTTTATTAGGCGCATTCCTGGGTAGAGGGCAAGTCAGGAGCTTCCTATTCCACCATGTAGCTGATTTCACCCCCAGTAATACACTCAAAATGGTATTTTGTGTCAGGAATAAATGTTCACTTGTTTGTCTCTGTATTTCCAGACCCTAAGCACCATATCTGAGGAACAATCCCTTTATTGTATTTGATGAGTCAGAGCATGCTGGCAATATTTTTAAATGTTTTTAAGAATTAACTAATCTCTTTTTCTCATAATTATATAATTTATCCAATTAATAGACCACTTTTTCAAATTAGTCTTTTATTGGTTCATTGCAATTGTACATCACAGTGAGATTCATACTGACATAATCATGGACACCTAGGTTAGTTCCCTAATTTAGTTATTGTGAATTGTGCTGCTATAAACATGAGTACCCGTTTATCACTATAGTATGTTGACTATAGTTACTTTGGAAAGATAATAAGGAGTAGCATAGCAGGTCATTTGGTGGTTCCATTCTCAGTCTTTTGAGGAAGCTCCACACTGATCTCCACAGTGGTTGTACTAATTTATAATCCTGCCAACAATCTATAAGCATTCCTTTCCCCATTGCCATTCTAACTGGAAAGTCAAGTCAAAATGGATCAAAGACTATTGGTCCATTTATGTTTTTGAACTTTTTAAATATATTTGTTGTCCATTTGTATTTCTTTCTTTGAGAAGTGTCGATTTAGTTCAAACATCCATTTATTGATTGGGTTTTTTTTTTAGTGTTAAGTTTTTTGAGTTCTTTATATATTCTAGATATTGGTACCCTCTCTGAGAAGTAGCTGCCAAAATTTTCCTCCATTATGTAGAGTGTCTCTTCACACTCTTTTTTCCTTTGCTATGTAGAAGCTTTTTAATTTCATACCATCCCATTTATTGATTCTTGATTTTAATTCCAGAGCTGTAAGGGTCTTATTGAGGAAGTTTCTTCCTGTGCCTATATGGTAGAGAGTTAGTCCTATGTTTTCTTCTAGTAATTACAAAGTTTCTAGTCTAATTTCTAGGTCTTTGATCTATTTTGAGTTGGCTTTTGTGTAGGGTTAGAGACAGGGGTCTAGTTTCATTCATCTACACAGGGATATCCAGTTTTTCCAGTAACATTTCTTAAAAAGGCTATCTTTTTGCCAATGTGTGTTTTTGGCACATCTGTCAAGGATAAGCTGGCTGTAACACTGGATTTGTCTCTGTGTCTTCTATTCTATTCCACTGGAATAGATCAACTATTTTTCTTCTTAAATACTTTGAGATTGCAAGAGTCAAATATAGTTTAAGGGAAAAAAATGTGGTACCAAGTAGAAACGTAATTCATCCAAGGTCATTAAGTGGGTAGGAAAGGAGCTACAGGTTTCTTATCCCTTACATCAGTACTCTTCAGCTGACTTCAGAGGGAGAGAAAAGAAGGTGATGAGATAACACTAAGAAAGGAAAAATTTCTCTCTCTCTTTTTTTTTTTTTTTTGGTACTAGGGATTGAACCCAGAGGCATTCTACCTCCAAGCTACACCCCCAGCCCAATTTTATATCTTATATGGAAACAGGGACTCACGAGGTTGTGGAGGGCCTCACTAAGTAGCTGAGGCTGGCTTTGAACCTGCAATCCTATCTCAGCCTCCCAAATACTGGGATTACAAGGGTGCGCCACCACGCCCGGCTAAAATTTCTCTTATTGATACAATCCATAGGAGCAGTAGCCAACAGTTGTTGCTTCTAGCCATGGGCCTATCTGATCTTTATACCATGTTCATTATCTATCTGGCTCAAAATAACCACAATGGAGTGGAAACACTAAGACATTTTGACTTTAGGTCATGTACTACACATCCCATTTTATAATAACTCTGCCATTTTGTCAACTCAGTTCAACCCCTTAGTAAGCACCTATTCTATGTTAAGAGATTCAGGGAATACAAATAAGAACAAGGATGATCCTAATCTTCAAGAGAAAATTTACTCTTTGACTGGAGCAAGAAACATTTACCAATATGATACTGTAGCAAATAGGTAGGAGTGGTAATAAAGTGTATAGAAGACTTTTTTTTTTTTTGGTGGTACTGGGGATTGAACCCAGGGGCGTTCTACCTCTGAGCTATACCCCCGGCCCTATTTTTTATACTTTATTTTGAAACAGGGTCTCACTAAGGTCCAGAGGGCCTCACTAAGTAGCTGAGGCTGGCCGCGAACCCAGAACCTCCGGTCTCAGCCTCCCAAGTACTGGGATTACAAGCGTGCACCACCACACCCGGCTAGAAGACTTTTTTAACATACTAAATTTATTAAATAATCTTTCCAAATGTCAAAAATAAACAAACCTTTCACAAAAATTAACTCAAAATGAATCACAGATCCAAATGTAAAACTATAAAATACTTCAAAAGAGCTGGGCGTGGTGGCGCACGCTTGTAATCCCAGTACTTTGGAAGGCGGCGACCGGAGGATCCGGGTTCACGGCCATCCTCAGCTCTCTCTCTCTCCCTGTCTGTGTGTGTGTGTGTCTCTCTCTCTCTATTTCTACCTAGTGAGGCCCTCCGCAACTTCGTGAGACCCGGTTTCAAAATAATGTATAAAAAAATAGGGCCGGGGGTGTAGCGCAGAGGTAGAACACCCCTGGGTTCAATCCCCGGTATCACACACACAAAAAAACTTCAAAAGCATAGTCCATAAAAGAAAATATCAAAAAATTAGACTTCATCAAAATTAAAAACTTTTTGCCTGCAAAGATGCTGCTAATAAGTGAAAAGAAGAACTACAAAGAGAAAACATCTGCAAATCACGCTGAGAAAGGACTAATATTCAAAATATAGAAAGAACTCTCAAATCTCAAAAAATAATTTTACCAAGTAGGCAAACAAGTTGAACAGATATTTCACCAAAGAGGGTATACAAATGAAAAATAAGTACATTAAAAGATGTTCAAAATAATAATCCGGTACTGGAAGGTAAATTAAAATGATGAGATAAACACCTTTTGGAATAAAATATACTGACAATCCTAAGTATTTTGAAAATGAGGTACAATTAGAACTTGCATATTGCTGGCGGGAATGTAAAATTTTACAAGATTTTGGAAAACAGTCTGGCCATTTCATATAGTTGAATATACACCCACCACATGATCTAGCAATTCTACTTCTAGATAGTTACTCAAGAAAAATAAAAAGATACATAAACAAGAGTTGGGTGTGGTGGCACACACCTGTAATATCAGTACTTGGGAGGCCGAGACAGGAGGATCGAAGGTTCAAAACCAGCCTCAACAGCTTAGTGAAGCTCTCAGCAACTTAGCAAGACCCTGTTTCCAAATTAAAAATAGGGCTGGTGGTGTAACTCAGAGGTAGAATGACTCTGGGTTCAATCCCCAGCACCACACATGCACACAAAGATACATAAACAAAATAAATGTACATGACATTTGTGTCTGCTGTATTAGTCGGTGAATTCCCAGGAAGAAGAACCAAAAGGACATCTATATACAGAAAGAATTTATACGGAATTGGCTTGTGCAATAATGGAGGCTAAGTCCCAAGATCTGCAGTTGGCAAGTTTGAAACCTAGTAGAACTGATAGTGCAGTTCCAGTCCAAGTTTGAATGGCTGAGAACCAGGAAAGTTGATGGCTTAAATTTCAGGCTGAAAGCCAGGAAGTTCAAGACCCAAGAAGAGCTGATGTTTTCATTTTTTTTAAATATACTTTTTTGGTGCATTTATACATCATAATTATGTTCAATATGATTCAAATATACATGCACATAGCACCTGGTGTGTTTCCCTCTGCATCAACCCCCTCCTCTGCATATATACACATTAGTGAGATTGGTAGTAAAATATTCGTATATGGACATAGCATTATTCATTATTTGAACTGTTTCCTTCATCAAGTCTCCTTTTCTCTCCCCACTTTCCTCCCCCAATCCCCTTCCACTATTCAACTAGTTTCGCTCCTCATTTATCTGAAGTCGTGTGTGTGTGTGTGTGTGTGTGTGTGTGTGTTTTATTGGGGATTGAACCCAGGAGCATTATACCTCTGATCTATACTCCCAGTCCTATTTTATATTTTAGTTTGAAACAGGGTCTCACTAAGTTGCAGGAGGCCTCACAAAGTTGCTGAGGCTGGCCACGAACCGGTGATCCTCCTGTCTCAGCCTCCCAAGTAATGGAATTACAAGCGTGTGCCACCACATCCAGCTTTGAAGTCCCTTCAGATTCCTATTTTCTCTCTAGTTCCCAAATATGAGAGAAAAGATGTGACTCTTGGCTTTCTAAGACTGGCTGATGTCTTTTAGCGTAATATTCTCTAATTCCATCTGTTTTCCAGCTAATGGCATAATTTAGTTCTTCGTTATGATTGACTAAAATTCCATTGATTATATATACCACATTTTTGTTCTCCATTCATCTTTTGATGATCACCTAGGTTGGTTCCATAATTTAAAAAATTGAACTGAATAGACATTTCACAAAAGAAAAAATACAAATAGACAAGAAATATATGAAAAAATGTTCAACATCATTAGCAATCAGAGAAATGTGAATTAAAACCACACTGAGATTCCTTCAAACTCCAGTTAGAATGGCAATCATAAAGTACACAAACAATAATAAGTTCTGGCAAAGACATGGGGAAATAGGTACTCCTATACACTGTTGGTGGGATTGTAAATTAGTAAAACCACTATGGAGAGCAGTATGGAAGTTCCTCAAAAAACTAGGAATGGAACGACAGTATGACCCAGCTATATCACTTCCTCCTTGGTATCATTTCAAGAGAAAAATAGTCAGAATACTATACTGACATGTGCATATCGTGTATATAGCAGCACAACTCACAAAGTTGTTTTTAAAAAGAAGCTTCCCAATGTCAACTAAAAATCACAAATAAGAAATGCTGTTTATCTCAAAATATAAGCCAGGCATGGTGGTACACGCCTGTAATCCTAGTACTTGGGAGGCTGAGACAAGAGGATTGTAGGTTCACAGCAAGCTTCAGCAACGTAGTGAGGCCCGCCACAACTTAATGAGACCCTGTCTCAAAATAAAAACAAAATAGGGATGGGGGTGGAGCTCAGAGGCAGAATACCCCTGGGTTCAATCCCCAGTAAAACACACCCCCCATACACACACACACACACACACACACACACACACACACACACACGCATGCACACACACACCCAGTCAAAATATATGAAATACATTTCTTATTACCAATTTTCCAACAGTAGAAAGTTAATTCCAAAAGCACAGGGGTTTTATCTATTGCCATATTCTCAGCAGCAATACAGGGCACCTTGAACATTAAAAGCATTCAATATTTGTTGAATGAACAAATGAATGTATTGATATCTTCCTTGTGTGAGAATAAACATCTCACACAAGCGTTATGCTCAGCACTGCTCATTGCTATTCCCATAAGCTTCCATGAGTGCATTCAGAGTAATGATTATCCAGGTGTGATGTATGTATTACCATAGCTGATCCTAATGAGAGCTGATGACATAAAAAGATGAAAGAACAGAGTCTGGAACAGACATGTTGGATTTGAGGCATCCATGGTATTTCTGAGGCAGATTATGACAAAAATCCTGTAAGCACTTGTAAACTGAGGGATGCTGCTTAGTGGAATGATCTGGCTCACCATACTATGGAAATCACCATTTTTGTGAAACCACAAGACTAATAGGTAATGTATAAAGAATGAGAACTGAAGGTGCAGCTACTATAGCAACCAAGTCAAAGATGGTTATGAGCAAAGGAGCAACATCAATAAAGAAGAGTGGAATAAATGGTTTAAAGGAGGAAACAAACTAAATCTTATCAGAAGGGATGAATTTCTAGGTGACCACAGTGGGACCGAACAGAGAAGTTGAAAAACATATCACAGGAAGAATTGCTATGAGAAAACATTCGTTGCCAACAAGATAGGAGAGAAAGAAAAGAAGAATTTACAGGGAAAAAACCAAACTAGGCCAACAAAAATAAAAACAAACACTAAATTGCAAATAAGCTTTCGAATAGTCAAAAAGAGAATAAAATGGAGAAATTATGGAGAGGAAATTTTGGCTTTAGGTAATTTAAATAATTTAACAATCCTTCCTTCTAAATTAACCTAGCAAAGTCAATGAATAAATGAAGAGAATCAGAATTATTCTAATACTTGTTAGAGAATAATATAAACAACCTGTCACATACCAGAAGGTTTCTGGATGAAAACCTGAAAGTATCTGGTGTATTTTGGCTGGTATTCAATACTGTAAGATTTCCTTAAAATATTTACCTGAACACCACAGATTCAGTAAACAAATACTATTTGTCTTTAAAAAATCCTTCCCTGAAATGTTTAGTTCTATTTCAACAATATATTGTTATTAAATGTACAGAATGAGGAGATAAAAAGAAGTTGGTGCTCTGTGTTTAATGGTAGTAATGGCCAATGGAAAAGTCTCCCAATGTTTGGTTCTGATAGATTAGCAGAATAATTTTCAGAATAAGACAGCCCCAAGAACATTCAAGATATAGGTCATCAACTATATAATTCCAGATTATGGAAGCTAAGGGAGTAATTAAAAATAAAAAATAATGCTCATGAAATGTCAATTTGTAAAAGGAAGTTATTTTATCTTATATATTTATTTGCAATAATATGAATAAAAATTCTTAATATTTTAAATATTACAAATACATATATAAATAATACAGAAAAGGGACCAGTACAGTATTGTAATTTGCCCACATAGCATTACCTAGATGTTTCAAGATTGAAAGATTAATAAAAATACTTATCAACTTTTTCACTTAAAATATTTATAGTTAATGATTATAAGTAATGTGAATTTGTTCATTTTAACTGGTTCTTTGGATCTAACTTTCTTAAAATGGAAACCTTGGAATTAGAGCAAGACACACAAATTCTAGTTCCATTTTGTCTACTCAAATAGACAAAATCTCTCTTTCAGCTTGTCTATGACACTCCACTTCTCTGTCAGTTTCCTTATCTATAAAACAAAGGGAAAGGGAATAACAAGCAACCATACCCACCTACCTTCTGGGATGAAGTGAGAATAAAATGGAAAAGTAGATGTAAAAGCACTTGATCTGCTAAATATGTGGTGGTATAATCATTTACAAAGCCCAATCTGTATTTTACAAAATTACTAGACTGCTTATTTTTATTCAATCTCATAAACAGCCAAAATGAATTAAGCACAACTATGTGACCCACAAGGTAAAGATAAAGGATCTAATTATACTAGGAGTTTCAGTGTAGACATAGGGAATCTTGATTTGACAGTCTGTGGCTAAAGTATCTATACTTCTAACACCAAGTCCATGGATGCTAAAAGCTTATTTCCTACTGAAGTTACTCTCCAATAGAGGAATTTATCCCAGTCTCAAAGCCTTCCTTAAAATATCCTCTATAAAAGGCAATATGAAATTGAGATAGATTTAGTGTATCAACAGAATGGCAAGAAGTCAGTCAATTTCTCAAATTTGGAGCTGGACGGCTGACCACCTTTTTTTTTTTTTAAGTGGCACATAGTAAATAAGCAACTGACCTCAGTAAAAAAATCAGAATTACAGGGTCAGTTTGTAGGCGAAGGATAAATTTCAGCATAAGTGCCATCTCACTCAGAGAACACAGAGAGGCACATGTCAGAGTCCACATGGAGTTGGTAGAAAGGAAACAGTGCAACCATTCCCCTTCATAGCTTTCCTTGGGCCAGTCACTGTATCAGGTACTTTATACAAACAATGTAATTTGTACAGTAACTCTATCAGAAAGGCTTTATTTTCATTATTTTATAGATTAGGAGTTCTAGACTCAGAGAAATTACAGATCTCCATCAAGGTCACTAAGCATGTGAGTGAGCTATGCAGGATTTAAATCCAGACATATTTAACTCTGAAATCCTCATTCTTCACATACTGTTCTCACATTCCACATATATCTGAGATCCTGAGTATCGCAGGTAAATTAAAGATGGGAAAAATAATATAACTAAAAATACTAAAGTATACAAGAAAAGAACTATGCTTATCTGGTGCAAAGACAAGACATACCTGCTGTCCTGTTAGTTATAACCCTAACAAATGCAGATAATATGAATGGGAAGAGGCTGTTGAAACAGGAGAGGGAAGCAGCTCTCCTGTAGACCCTGACATGTTAGACAAGCAGGGATCTGACAATAGCATCCCTAGAGGTGACTATGGCAAGACACCTGACTATATATGAGATGTGGGCACACATGCTCCAGCATAGTTTCAATTATTCCTTTGTCTTAAGGATTCAAGAGGCCAATTTCAAATAATTATACACAAAGATGGTCAAATAACAATTTTAAACAGTTATGACCAACTTTACTTTTAAAAAAGTGAGGACTATTATCTAGGCAGTGTTTGGGAACCCTTCAGGTACAGATGCTTGTTTCTGGGTGATAAAATTAAAGTAATTAAAATCGTGACTGGGCTAGAAAATTACCCAATGATCAAGATGCTATTTCTTGGAAGGAATGCCTTTACCATTAAAAAATAAAACTAGAGCACAGAATAGTGAAGTTCTAGAGTTTAGAATTCTCAAACTGGAAAAACTACAACACAATGAAAATGTTATGGAAAAACATGTTGGGAAAGTGCTATACTATGCAATGTGTCTCCAGTTTCTCTCACTTAGCTCTCAGCATAAAAATATATTTGTTTATATCGAAAGCATTTCCCTTGATACCAAACAACTGAAAGTTAGATTAGAAGCTACAAATAATGTCATGCCAACCATTTTGTCAGTGTAGATTAAAGCAATAACAAAAACCCAAATACTTATGACCTGTTAGCAAATAAGTGTCTAGGGTTTCAAAGGCAACCAGAGATGCAAAATCTTTCTTTCAGCTTTAACTAATGAAACAACTCAGCAATATCTCCAATTTAGAGCCACTCTCTCCCATATATCAACTTCCTAGTTCATTTGTTCTAAAACTCCAAATTACAAGCCTTGGGGTTGCACAGAATAACTAAGCCCACAATCCTCTACTTTGTACCTTGCACACAGTTCATGAAATCAGCTAATTCTGATCACAAGTGTTCATGGAACATCTCCCCTAAAAACCAAGAGTGCTGGTGTCGCCTCACTGACTCCTTTCCAATCTTGGTGTGTGTGTGTGTGTGTGTGTGTGTGTGTGTGTGTGTGTGTGTGTGTATGCGTGCGCGCACGCGCGTGTGTGCGCGTGTGTGTGTTACTGGGGTTGAACACTCCCAGCCCTTTTTATTTTGAAACAAGGTCTCACTAAGTTGCTGAGGTTGGCCTTGAACCTGAGATACTCCTGTCTTAGCCTCCCAAGTACTAGGATTACAGGTGTGTACTACCACTACCAGCTCCTTTCTAGTTCTTTAACTCTTTTTTTCTCATCAATTCTAAGTTTAAAACTTTGAAAATGTCTTTATTTTATTTATACACTCGGGGTTTTGGTTAAACTGCAAATTTAATATTAATACCATGTGCTCAAAAACCTACTTAATTTTGCTTCTCCTAACTTCATTCTTTCCTTGATCTATTCTTTTCTTTTTCTGAGCCATTTCTCTTGAGTTATAGGCAGTGGGTATCCTCTGAATTAATGTGAACCAAATGGCAAATGCTTTTCAAACCAAGATATTATAGGAAAGGTTGAGTGAGCCCAGGGTTTACCACCAACATTGGCAGTCAAGTTTCACAGTGCCCGTTATTTACTTAGATCAATTCGCCTGACATACTGGGGCTTGTGGTGTAATCATCCACAGGAAAACCAGTAAGCCTGAATTACGCTTCTCAAACTCTATTAAAAATTTCCTAAATATTCATCAGATAGAAATATCTTTAAATATTTAAATACTTTTTAAAGGATTCCATAATACAATGGTTAGAAAAGTGAGAATAATTTTTAAAAGCATTAAAACACTCAGTTTCACTGATTTCATTGATTTGAATTCTAAACTTAACCTGATAGTCTATAAATTAAAAAAATGTTTCCATCCAGGGGTGGTGGCACATGCCTGTAATACCAGTACTTGGGAGGCTGAGACAGGAGGATCACAGGTTTGAAGCCAGCCCCAGCAACTTAGAGAGGCTGTCAGCAACTTAGTGAGACCCTGTTTCCAAATAAAACAAAAATTTTAAAATGTGGCTGGGGGTATAGCTTGGAGGTACAATGCCCCTGGGTTAAATCCCCAATACCACCAAAAAAAAAGTTTCCATAATAACATTTACTTTCAAGGAACTATGTAAAAGAATGGTTTTTCATATATGTCCCTATCACTCTGAACTTCATTATGATGTGTGATTTTAATGCACCAATAAAATTATATTTTAAAAAGAATGGTTTGTTTATTCATTGTAGGAGGGAATATTTTTTAGAATCTATGTCCTAGGGGTTAATGGTTCTCCAGAGCTACACTCTAGGTATCTTAGAATGCAAAAAGCACTTTGCAAAACCAGACAGGCTGTTCTTTATGTTACGAGATGAGCCATGAACTCAAAATTCTATTTCCAACTCTGCAAATGACCATGGGCAACTAATTAAACTTCTTTGCATGTCAGCTCCCTTACCAGAACAGAAACTGGTCATCTCTCTCAGGGGTAGCAAGAGGATTTATGAATTCATTTCTAGCAATCTCAGCTTCCTTCCTTAAGGAATGCACAAGATAAACAGATAATAATAAAGAGCATCTATATGTAGCCCCATTTAATGCTACATGGACTTTCACATTATGGTAGTGACTTTCACATATGTTAATAACTTGAACAAATAATTGAAAATGTTTTTCCTTTCAAAATAATAGACAACCAAAACATATATGAACAATCTGATAGAAAAGCAGAAAAACAAATCTAAAATCACAGCAAATAACCTTCATTGCAAAAATATATTTTGTTAAAATATTTGAGGTTTACATAAATTTACTTTTTCATTTAAAATAAAAACACTTGTAGGATAACAGCGGTATCATAACCCTTGGAATATTTGCTGAGTTTCACAGAGAAAACGATGGCAACTGAGTAGGTTCTCCCAGTGAACCCCAAATCCAGCGCCACGCTGCTTTCACAAGAGCTGAAGAACTCGGAGCTACGAAACCCTGGAATAACCACAATGATGATTTTTAACCATCCCAGTCCTGCTGCTAGGAAAAAAACAGCAGGACCCTGAGTAAACCGAGTGCAAAAGGAGAAATATAGCGTGTATCTGCGAATGGGGGGAGCTACGGAGCCCGGGAAGAGCACGAAACCGGCTCCCTAGGATTCGATACACAGCGAGGGCACGCCACGCCGAGTGCCAGCGTGCTCGGACACTGGAAATTAAGTGGCGCCCACAGACACCCGCGTCCCTCTGGAGACCGACTGCGTTTGGGCCAGTGAGATCAGAGGAGGATTTATACTGGTGGGAATTAGGGAAGGAGATCTGAAGGGATGCTTGAGCAGGTAGGCGGAGGACTGGGTGGGAACCCCGTGAACTTTACACGGGGCAGAGTCAGCGGTGACCGCAGGAGAGCCTGTGCTGAAAACTGGTTTTTGCAAGCCTGTCCTTCCAGCCCGCTTTACGACTCTACACCCATAACAAAGTATTGAGGCTCAGCCCGCCCCAGACAGGCCCTATCTAGCTGAGCTTTGCTGATCGCCTCGCTCCTTGTCTACACCTAAGACACACAGAGTTAGCTGGAGATCCAAGCAGGCAGGGGGCCCTTGCTCAGGTCAGACTCCCAGACAAAGCAGCAGCCTGCCCCTCCCCCAAGCCTGCTCTGCTATCCACTCCATCGGTGAAATACCGAGGGAGCCTCCAAAACGAGGAAATTTAGCTTCCCCTCGTCTGCGCCCCTCTGGCTCCCAAGATGAGCATGCTCTGCAAGCACCCCTCCTTGCCGCCCTCTGAGAAAAACCAAGGCAGCCGGAAACCCAGCAGTCAGGGGAGCAAGAGCGCTGGGTCTGAGCTTGGAAGCAGCATTTACAACTCTTAAAAGGACGAAGCAATCCAAAAAAGAAAACTCCGACCCAGGACAGACTATTCATACTTACCTTTTGCAATCCCTTTTCAATAGGGAAAAGTTTGTCATATTTTGTTAAATAATTTTAAGGTTTTTATTGTTTACCAGTTTGCCAGTGTGTCTGCACCATTTGTTTTTATTATTTTTTTTACTTCTTAAATTTTACTTTTGTCTCTATTTTTTACTTCTTTCGCTTTCAGTCTTTTTCCTTTTTTCACTCTTCATCTTTTTTTATGTGATAGTTTGTTGCTATACACACCAACTGACTCCTTTATATTCGCCTTAAATACCTACTTGTTTCTTCAACTCCTAACTATCACTATCACTCTCTCCCTATTATCTTTGACTTCTCTGGCTTGGTACCTTATATGGTGCCTAGTGGTTGTGCTAGGCAACTCCAAATTGTATAGTTTTATTTCTCTGACCCCATCACTCGTTCTATCCTCCATAACTCCTCTATTAGCCAAAACCTCCTGCCTGTGCTTGCTCACTCTACCCCTGGTCTGGTGTGCCTATTTAGTCCTTCTTTTCCTCTGTATGACCTACACCTACTACATTCTATCTAATTTTCCTCTACTCTCCCCTTGAAAACTATATTTTCTAACCCCTTTACACCAGCTTCCTATCAAATAAAGAACCACACTGTTGCCATCCTTTAGAAATAGCCTACACAGCTCCTTTCTCTATCACACATCATTGTGACAAAACAGCAGAAGTCCTTGAGGACACATGTGACACAACTCTCTATGTAGCTTATGGACATATGTTGTCACTGTTATACTGTTGTAAGCATAAGAACCACCTGGTTCATAAGTGACTGCAATATAATGCTTGATTTTATAGTTATCTCTATCTACCCTCCCCAACTACACGAGAGACTAGACCTATCATGACATCACAGATTTATGAGACAGAACCAGGACACCTGAGTATATCCTGAACAGAGCTAAGAGATAACATGCCTTGTTACACTAATCAGCACTGAGGAACCAAATGGGAAACTGCACTAAAGAAAGAACTAAAACACAAAGAATTTGGAGAACATGAGAAAAAGAACCAACTATTAGTGCATACAACAATGGAAACTACAGCAGAAGGGGAACTGAGAATTTCAGAAGAATAACTCAGAAGTTTGATTATCAATCTGATAAATGACATAAAGGAAGATCGGAGGAACGCAGAGGAATGAAAGAACATGTCAATAATACACATAATCTTTGAAAAAAGAATAAGCAGAAATTCTGAATAACATGAAAAATTCAATAGACCAACTAAAAAATTTAACAGAAAATATCACCAACAGACTAGACCACATGGAAACCAGAGTCTCACTTTCAAAAACAGTATATTTATTTTTGAAATGACAGTCAATAACATAGAAAAATAATAAGAGACCATAAGCAGAACTTCAAGAAATCTGGTATTCCATAAAGCAATCCTTGGGTTAATTAGAATTAGGAAAGGCCTAGAGATACAAACCAAAGGAATAAAAAAAATCTTCAAAGAAATAATATCAGAGAATTTTTCACTGGAAAATGAAATGGACATTCAGGTACAAGAAATATCCATAAACCCAATTAGACAAGATGAAAGAAGATCCTCTGCATGCCACATTATAATTAAAAGGACCAACACTGAGGCCAAAGGTAGGATCCTAAAGTCAGGAAGAGCTAAATGTCAGGAGACACAGGCAAACCAATAGGAATTACACCAGATTTTTCAACCCAAATTCTAAAGGCCAGGAGGACCTGGAATGAAGTATGCCAAGTCCTGAAAGAAAACAATCTCCAACCAAAACTGTTATATCCAGCCAAGCTATCTTTCAAATTCGATTGGGGAAATAGAATCTTCCATAATAAATAAAATGTAAAAGAATACATGAATACCAAGCAGGCACTATAGAAACCACTTAAAGAAAGAATGCACAAAAAATATACCTCAAACACAGAGACAGGACAATCTCCATTAAAAGAAAACCAAGTAAATCAAAACTTAAATTGAAGCTAACAGACAAAACTCAAAATGTCAGGAAACAACAGACAAAACTCAAAATATCAAGCCGGGCATGGTGGTGCACACTTGTAATCCCAGTTACTTGGGAGGCTGAGACCAGAGATCTGGGTTCTCAGCCAGCCTCAGCTACTTAGTGAGGCCCTCCGCAACCTAGTGAGACCCTATTTCAAAATAAAGAACAAAAATAGGGCTGGGGGTGT
This sequence comes from Glis glis, assembly GCA_004027185.1. Classification (NCBI taxonomy): domain Eukaryota; kingdom Metazoa; phylum Chordata; class Mammalia; order Rodentia; family Gliridae; genus Glis; species Glis glis. The sequence continues at coordinate 13,374 of PVJS01002158.1, read as the reverse complement.
AGCTTGGAGATAGAATGTCCTTGGGTTCAATACCCAGTACTGCAAAAAATAAAAAAACAGATTGGCAAAATGGATTAAAATTCAGAATCCAACTATATGTTGCTTGCAAGAAACCTCCCAACAAAGAAAAGCCCCAGGCCCTATGAATTCTCAGCTAAATTCTACAAGACCTTTAAGAAAGAACGAAGCCCTATGCTTCTCAAATTATTCCATGAAGTAGAAAAAATGGAATGCTTTCTTCATTCTTTGCAGCCAGCATCATCCTGATACCCAAGACAAATGAAGATACCTCAAACAAAAAAAAAATTACAAACCAAATTTCCTTAATAAATATAAATGTAAAAATCTTTAATAAAATGTTATAAATTCATATTTAAAAACATATCAAGAAGATTGTCCACCATGACCAAGTAGGTTTCATCACAGGGACACAGGTATGGCTCAACATACACATGTCAATAAATGTAATTCATCACATAAACAGAAGAAATGACAAAACCCATATGATCCTCTCAATAGACACAGAAAAGGATTTGATAAAATTTAAGACCTTTTCATGCTAAAAACACTGAAGAAATTAGGGATACAAGGAAATTACCTAACATCATCAATACAATATATGATAAACCCAAAGTCAATATCATACTGAATGGAGAAAAACCTTATTCCTGTTATAATCAGGAACAAGACAAGGATGTCCACTATCACCAGTGTTATTCAATATAGCACTCAAAATTCTATCCAGAGCAATAAGGCATGAGAAGGAAATTAAATGGATAAAAATAGGGAAACAAAAAGTGAAAAATATGCCTATTTGCTGATGACATAATCTGATAAGACCCAATAAACTCAACTAGAAGACTTCTAAAGCTGATAAACCAATTCAGGAAATTAGCCAGATACAAAATCAACTTATAAAAATCAATAGCTTTTCTATAAACCAAACATCGATCCACTGGGAAAAAATACAGAAAACAATTCCATTCATGATAGCTTCAAAAATAATAACATACTTAGGCTGGGCATGGTGGTGCATGCTTCTTGGGAGATTGAGACAGGAGGATCGCAGGTTTGCTGCCAGTCTTAGAAACTTAGTGAGGCCCTCCACAACTTAGTGAGACCCTGTCTCAAAATAATGAATAAAATAGGGCTGGGGTTGTAGCTAGGAGGTAGAATGCTCCTGAGGTAATTCCCTAATACCAATAATAATAATAACAACAACAACATACTTAGGAATAAACCTGACCAAGAAAGTAAAAGACGTCTACAATAAAAATTACAGAGCACTGAAGAAAGAGATTGAAGAAGATCTTAGAAGATGGAAACACCTCTCATGTTCTTGTATATACAGAATAAACATCATCAAATGACTATACTACCAAAAGCAATATATAGATTCAATGCATTTCCTCTTAAAATACCAATATCATTCTTCACAGAACTAGAAAAAACAGTTGTAAAACTCATATAAAAAAACAAAAGACCCAGAATAGTCAATGCAATACTTAGCAACAAAAACCTGCTGGAGGCATCACAATAACAGACTTCAAACTATTGATACATCATCACAAGAGAATTAAAGATGGCAGAATAGAGGAATACCACCTGTTTAGGTTGTTTTGAGACTTGGAACTCAACCAGTGGGAAGTGTGCTTCTTGGCAAAAGAAGAAAAGCAGTCAGAACAAAATAAAGAGTCAAAACATGATGGAACTGGAGGCAGCACAGAGAGTGGAAGACTGAAAAGAGCTCCACATGTCTCATCTGGTGAGTGGAGAGTGGAGGCAGGTGCCATCTTGGAGAGCCCACCACGGGGCTGGCAGCTGCAGGACCCAGCAGCTCTCAGAAACCAACTCCGGCAAAGAAGAAGCAGAATCCTGTCCAGACAGTGAGCACAGAAAACCATCATCAAAAGCAATCACATTCTTCCCTCCATACTTGAATACCTCCAGACTCTACTCCCCAGACAGCCCGGCCAAACCACCCAACAAACTCCTGTGGCCACAGCTGAACTCTACAAAACCAAGAAACGATAGAATTTTCCTGCAGAGACCCCAAGTGGCTACATCCCACCTTGTCAAGACCACTGTGAATCTACTGACCAACCAGCCAAATCGCCCAGAGAACTCCTGTGGCTGCAGCTGAACTTGTCCCTTCCTGAAGGGACCCAAGTGATACTTGTCAAGACCATGAGTTTACAAATCATCCCAGCAGGAGCCTGCACAACTACAGGGACTTGCATGGCAATGAACAGATGTGGGGGGTCTATGAGTTGGCAAATCATCCCTGCAGAGGTAGGGGGGGCTACAGTTGGACACTGCAGAAATGTGAATTAGCAAACAGTCCATAGGGACACTAGGGCGGGTGGGACCTAGGGTTGGCAGTTCACCACACCACTGCAAAGTCTCCAGCAATAACCACAGGATCACCCGCAGGAAAATTTAAAGTAGAGTGCTCACATATAAAAAACAGAAAGTCACCAAATAAACAACCTAATGACACACTTCAAGGACCTAGAAAAACAGGAACAGTCTAATCCCAAAGCCAGTAGAAGGCAGGAGATAATTAAAATAAGAGCATAATCAATGAAATAGAGAACAACAACAACAAAAACAAAACTTAAAGGATCAACAAAACAAAAAGCTGGTTCTTTGAAAAGATTTACAAGATTGACAAACCCCTAGCCAACCTAACCAAAAGAGAGAATCAACCCAAATTATTAAAATCAGAAATGAAAAAGGAGACATCACCACAGACCAAAAAAAAAAAATACAGAGGAAATCTGGATTTGGGGGATGGGGGAATCCAGAGGATCATCAGAAACTATTTTGAAAATTTATATTCTAATAAACTGGAAAACATATAAGAAATCAACAGATTTCTAGACACATACAACCAACTAAACTGAACCAAAAAGATATAGAAACCTAATCTGACCAATAGCAAGCAAAGAGACAGAAACAACAATAAAAACCCTTCTATCAAACAAAAGCCCAGGGCCAGATGGATTCCCAGCTGAATTCTACAAAACTTTTACAGAAGATCTAAACCAAATACTTCACAAGTAATTCCATGAAATCTAAAGAGATGGAATTCTTCCAAACTCTATGAGGCCAGTATCACCTTAATACCAAAACCAAATAAAGATCCCTCAAAAAACAAAAATTACAGACCAATATCCTTGATGAACATAGACATAAAAATTCTAAACAAAATATTAGCCATGCACATTCAAAACCACATCAAGAAAATTGTACACCATGACCAAGTTGGTTTCGTCACAGGAATGCAAGGCTGATTCAACATATGCAAATCAATACATGTAATTCACCAAATAAATAGAACTAAGGACAAAAATTACATGATCATCTCAATAGATGCTGAAAAAGCATTTGAAAAAAATCCAACACCCATTCATGTTAAAAACACTGCAGAAAATCAGAATGGAAGGAACTTACCTCAGCATCATTAAGGCAATATACAACAAACCCAAAGCCAACATATTGAATGGGAGAAAAAAACTGCAGGAATTCCCTTTAAAATCAGGAACAAGACAAGTATGCCCACTATCACCACTCCTTTTCAATATAGTCCTTGAGTCTCTTGCCAAAGTGATAAGGCAAGAGAAGGATATCAAAGGAATTCAAATAGGAAAAGAAGAACTGAAATTATCTCTATTTGCAGATGACGTGATCCTATATTTAGAAGACAAAAAAAACTCAACCAAAAGATTTCAAGAGCTGATTAACAAATTCATCAAAGTAGTGGGATACAAAATCAATCTGAAAAATCAGTACCTTTTCTATATGCCAACCATAAATCCACTGAAAAACAAATCCAGAAAACAATTCAATTCATAATAACCTCAAAACCAATGAAATACCTAGGAATAAACCTAACCAAGGAGGTAAAAGACCTCTACAATGAAAATTATAAAACACTAAATAAAGAAACTAAAGAAGATCTTAGAAAGATGGAATGATCTTCCTTACTCTTGTATAGGCAGAATAAATATTATCAAAATGGACATTCTACCAAAAGTGGTCTACAGTCAATGCAACCCCTATCAAAATACCGATGTCATTCTTCACAGACCTAGAAAAATCAGTCCTAAATTTCACATGGAGAAACAAAAGACCCAGAATAGCCAAAGCAATTCTCAGCAATAAGAACCATGCAGGAGGCACCACAATTCCTGATTTCAAATTATACGACAGAGCAATAGTAATAAAAACAGCATTGTATTGGCACAAAAAAGACAGACCAATATAATAGAATAGAAGATACAGAAACAAACCCACACAGTTATAACCAATTGATTTTTTACAGAGGTACCAAACACATACATTGGAGAAATAATCACCTTTTCAACAAATGGTGTTGGAAAAACTGGTTATCCATTTATAGAAAAATGAAATTAAATCCCTATCTTTCACCCTGAAAAAGAGTCAACTTGAGATTAATCAAAGGCCTGGAATTTAGACCAGAGACTTTGAAATTACTAGAGGAGGGCATAGGTCCAACACTCCAACATATAGGCACAGGTATAAACTTCCTCAATGAGACTCCCAAAGCTCAGGAAATTAAAACAAGAATTAGTGGGATGGCATTAAATTAAAAAGTTTCTGCTCATTAAAGGAAACCATCAAAATTCTAAAGAGAGAGCCTACAGAATGGGAGAAGATGTTTGCCAGCTATTCCTCTCATAGAGTACTGTTATCTAGAATATACAAAGTACTTAAAACAGTTAACACTAAAAAACCCCCAGATAACCCAATCATGAAATGGGCAATAGAACTAAATAGACACTTCACAAAAGAAGAAATACAAATGGCCAATAAATACATGAAAAATGTCCAACATCATTAGCAATCAAAACTACACTGAGATGCAAATCAAAAGTACACTGAGAGTCCATCTAACCCCAATCAGAATGGCAATCATCAAGAAGTCAAACAACAATAAGTGCTGGCGAGGATGTGGGGAAATAGGAACTCTTCTACACTGTTAGGGAGATTGTAAATTAGTATAGCCACTGTGGAGATTCCTCAGAAAACTGGAAATGGATCCACCATATAATCCAGCTATACCACTTCTGTGTATCTTCCCAAAAGAACTGAAATCATATTATTATAGTAATGTATGCATATCCATGTTTATAGCTGCACAATTCACAATGGCCAAAATCTGGAACCAACCTAAGTGTCTATCAATAGATGAACGGATTACAAAATTATGGGATATATACACAATGGAATTCTACTCAGCAATAAAGAACAAAATTATGTCATTTACAGGAAAACGGATGGATCTGGAGAAGATTATGTTAAATGAGATTAGCCAGTCACAGAAAGTGAAGGGTCATATGTGAAGCTAGGGAGTAATCAGGATATCAGAGGGACTTCAGATAATGGAGGAGAAATTCCAGTGGAGCCATGGAGGTGGTCTAGGGGAAGAGGGTAGGAGAGGGATAATAAATGAGGAATCACTTCCATTGTCATTATGTACATATGTGAGAATACCAATGTCAATCTCAATATTCTATATGGGGAGGGGAGTGAGGAGGGAGCCGGGGGAAAGCCCACCAAGTGCTGTGTGCAGGTATGTCACTATCACTATGAAATGCATTATGATGCGAGACTATAGTGCACCAATAGAAGTATTAAAAAACTATACTACAAAGCTATAGTAATAAAGATGACATGGTATGACACAAAAACATATACATGGATCAATGGAATAGAATAGAACATAATGAAACAAACCCTCACACCTATAGCCACTTGATCTTTGACAAAGGGGCCAAAAACATACACTGGAGGAAACAGCCTTTTCAAAAAATGATGCTGAGAAAACAGGTTAACCATATGTAGACGAATAGAATTAAACCCCAACCTCTCACCCTTACAAGATGGATAAAAGACCTAGAAATTATATCAAAGACACTGCAACTACTACAAGAGGGCATAATAGACACTGGTACAGACACCTTCAATAAGACCCCAAGGCTCAGGAAATAAAAACAAAAATCAATAAACAGAATGGCAAAAGACTAAAAAAGCTGTGCAGGAAAGGAAACCATCAAGAGTCCAAAGAGAGCCTACAAAATGGGAGAAAAATCTTTGCCAACCACTCCTTTGATAGAGGATTAATATCTAGAATATATAAAAGCACTTAAAATACAATATAAAAAACAACCCAATAAAAATAGGCAATGGATCTAAACAGACACTTCTCAAAAGACAAAAACACAAATGGCCAATAAATATATAAAAAAGGTTCAACATCATTTGCAATCAGGGAAATGAAAATCAAAACGACACAGATTTCTTCTAAATCTAATTAGGATGGCAATCATCTAGAATACAAACAATAATAAATGTTGGCCGGCTAATGGGGGAGTAGGAACCTATATACACTGTTGTTGGGATTGAAAATTAGGAGAGCCGCTATGGAGATCAGTATGAAGGTTCCTTAAAAAAAATGGGAATGGAGCCACCATATGACCCAGCTATATGAATCTTGGGGATCTCCTCAAAGGAACTGAAGTCAAATTACTACAGGGATACTTCATTTCCATGTTTACAGCAGTACAATTCTTGATAGCCAAACTATAAAACCAGCCTAGGTGTCCATCAATACACAAATGGATTATAAAATTATGGTATATACATACAATGGAATTTTAAAGAACCACAATTATGTCATTTGCAGGAAAATGAATGTCACTCGAGAATATGATACAAAGTGAGATCAGCCAGTCACAGAAAGTGAAGGGTCATATGTGGAAGGTAAAGAGAATCCAAAAACAAAGAGGATTTCAGATAATTGAAGGGAGACACTAGTAGAACAGTGGACAGGGATTTGGGTAGGGAGGTAGAAAGGAGAAAGGAGAGATCTCAGGATGTAAACAATTCAAATAATCCTTTGTTCATACATGAAGTTATCTGAATCGATGTAAATATTACCTATGGTGAAGGGTAGGGAGCAGGGAAGAACCCGGAGGGAAACATACACGAATGCCATGTGCAGGTATGTTTCTGTCACACTCAACCCCATTAGGATGTATAATTACAATGCACCAATAAAAAAATAAAATCTCACAAACAAAACACAATGCTATACACTTTAAAGGTGAAGTCTAAAAATAGAACCATAAAATAATCATAATCCTTCACAAGCTTTTAAAAACAGAAAAATAAGAAAGTCTAACTCACTTAAAAATTTTTATTAACATGCATTAATTATACATATTAATGGGGTTCACTGTGATATTTCCACACATGCATACAACATGCACTAATTAAATCCAACCTCTCTTTATCCACCCTCCCCTGATAAATGCTCTTCCCAACCTCTATTAATCCCTATTCTACATTTAGGTTGGCCTTTTTTAGCTTCCACATATAAGAGCGAACACACAGTACTTGTATTTCTGTGTCTGCCTTATTTCACTTAACATTATGTCCCCCAGTTCTGTCCATTCTGGTAAAAATGACAGGATTTCAGTCTTTTTGTGACTGAATAATGCTCCATTCTGCATATATACCACATTTTCTTTTTCCATTCATCTATTGATGAGCATCTAGGCTATTTCCATATTTTAATTATTGTACATAGTGCCACAATGAATATGTCTGTGAAGGTATCTCTTTGGTATGGTGATTTCATTTTCTTTGGAGATATATTCAGAAGTGGGATAGCTGCATGATATATTAGGTCTATTTTTAGCTTTTTGAAGGATTTCTACACTGTTCTCCATAAGAGCTATACTAATTTACATCACCAACAACGGTATATGAATTCCTTTTTCTCCACATTCTCACATTTGTTGCTTTTTGTCTTTTTAAAAACAGCCAATATAACTGGGATAAAATGATCTCTCATTGTAGTTTTTATTTGTATTTCCCTAATAGCTAATGATACTGAGTATTTTTTATATATCTGTCAGCCATTTGTATTTCTTGTTTTGAGAAGTGTCTGTTTAGATACTTCCCCACGTTTAATATATTTTTATTGGTGCACTGTAATTATACATCATAATGAGGTTCAGGGTGATAAAAACATACATGCACACAGCACTTGGCGTGTTTCCTTCTGGATCCCACCCTGCCCCCCTCCCTCCCATATATATTATTGAAATTAATATTGATAACTTCATATATGAACATAGAATTATTTGAACTGCTTCCTTCATCAAGTCTCCTTTTTCCCTTCCCCATCTCTCACCCCAAATCCTTTTCACTATTCTCCTGTTATCTCTCCTCATTTATCTGAAGTCCCTTTTGTTTCCTAATTTCTCTCTAGGGTCCACATATGAGGAAAATCATACGTCCCTTCACTTTCTGTGACTGACTAATCTCACTTAGCATCTACTGGTGGGACTGCAAATTAGTATAGCCACTGTGCAGATCAGTATGGAGGTTCCTCAGAAGACTGGGAATGGAATATGATCATTATTACCTACACTCATGTCTTATTCCCTGTACATTCAGGTCTTACATTTAGGTCTTGGATCCATTTTGAGTTTGATCTTTGATTAGTGAGAGGGAGAGAGTCGAGTATCAATCTTCTGCATATGGGTATCCAGTTTTCTACCAGCAATGTTTACAGAATAGGATTTCCTTTCTCCAATGCAGGTTTTTGGTGCCTTTGTCAAGAATCAGTTGGCTATGGATGCATGAGTTTATTTCTGGGATTTCATTCCGTTCCATTGTTCTATGTGCCTGTTTTTATGCCAGTACCATGATGTTTTGGTTACTACAGCTCTGTTGTATGTCTTGAAATCAGATATTGTAAGTCTTCAGCTTTGTTCCTTTTGCTCTAGATTGCTTTCTTTGACTATTCAGGGTCTTTTGTGCTTCCATATAAATTTTAAGATTTTCTAAGCTCTGTGAAGAATGTCACTGGCATTAGGATGAGGATTATCAAATTGTGAAACCCTTTAGGTAATATGGACACTTTAAGAATTATTAATTCTTCCAATCCTTGAACTTGAGAGGTCTTTCTGAGTCTGGCTTACTTAACATGATGATCTCCAGTTCCATCCACTTTACTGCAAATTACATGGTTTTGATCTTCTTTCTGGCCGAATAGTACTCCGTTGTATATGTGTATGTACACACACACACATCACATCACATTTTCTTTATCCATTTATTATGATGGGTAACTAAGCTGATTCCATAATTTGGCTATTGTGAATAATGACACAATAAACAAGAGTATGCTGACTTTGATTCCTTCAGGTATATATACAGGAATGATACAGCTGTATCATATAAAAATTCTACTTTTACTTTTCTGAGGCATCTCCATACTGTTGTCAATAGTGGCTGTACTAATTTACATTCCCCCAGTGTATAAAGGTTCCTTTTTCTTCACATCTTCACTAGCATTTGTTATTTTTTATAATAGCCATTATGATTGGGGTGAGATGCAATCTCATTATGGTATTAGTTTTCATTTCCCTTACTGCTAAAGATATTGAGTATTTTTTCATTTATTTATTGACTATTTCTACTTCTTCTTTTGAGAAATATCTGTTCAGTTCATTTTACCATTTACTGATTGGATTACATATTCTTTTGGTATTAAATTCTTTGAGTTCTTTACATATTAATACTCTGTCAAGTGAATAGCTGGCATAGAATTTCTCCCATTTGTAAGCCTCTCTTCATTCTGTTGTTTCCTTTGCTATACAGAAGCTTTCTAATTTGATGTAACCCCATTAGTCAATTCTTTTTATTAATTCCTGAGCAACTGGAGCTCTGTTCAGGATATTACTTATAGCATTATCTTGCAAGTGTTTCCCCTATGTTTTCCTCCAGTAGTTTCAAAGTTTTGGGTATTACATTAAAGTCTTTGATCCATTTTGAATTGACTTTTGTACAAGACAGGGATGTAAGTTTCAATCTTTTACAGGTGAATGTCTAGTTTTCCCAACACCATTTGGTGAAGAGGCTATCTTTTCTTCGACATTTTTTTTCTGGCTCCTTTATTGAGAATCAGATGAGCCTGAGTCCTTGATAACCATAGAACTGCCAGACCAAACTCAGACTCTCTGAATTTACTTGGAAAAGAAAGAAAGATCAGCTGTGCTTACAGAGCTACTGTTTTATGCAGGATGGGGAATATCATTTCCAGATCATCATCTTTGCATATTAATACTCTGTATTACACATTAATACAGTAATAAGTAACTACCTAAATCAAGATAAACCTAATGTGAGATACTTATAAAAGATAATCCAGAAGATAATATAAAGTCTTTATTCAATCCCTGGAGTCTAATAAACCCAGGTTTGGGTTCTGGATGGACACTCACTGTTTATATGACTTTGGACACATTACTTATCCTTTCTAATGTTGAGTTTCCAATCTGTAATCTGAAAAGGATAATAGTGATTGTGGTGAAAATTAAAATGAGATAATGTGTGTAAAATCTGAAGAGCAGGCACAAAGTAAACACTCAATATATGTTAGTTATAGTCATGCATTTCAACAATGGACTACATAAACAGTGGTGGTCCCATAACATTATCTCACCTCGTGACATCACAGTCATCTTAGTTTGTGTAAGAATAATTTATGATGTTGGCACAACAGTGAAATTGTCTAACAAAGCATTTTATGGAATGTATCCCCATCATTAAGCAACATGTGACTCTATTGTTATCATCAATATGAAATGAATAAATACCTTTTCAATATTATTGTTTTTAATGAGCTAACATAAGAATTATACACTCTTCAACAAATCTCTCTCTTATCAACCAGATTTACTTTACTTGTTTTCTTGAAGGGAGAATAAAGAAAATTTTAAGAGATTAAAAGTGCATCAGTAAAATGGGTATAGTTCCTTTTTAATAAAATTATTATACTTTAGGAATAATATAAACTTATTAAGTTATCTATTAAATTTCAATGATTAGACCTGATTTTACATAGAAAGAACCAAAATATATATTTTAAATCCAAATGTTAGCATTGTAGCATTAATTTGTATTACTCTAATAGCTAATCATTTGAAATTTTTTTTCATGTGTTTACTGGCTAGTCATATTTCCTCCTTCACTAAATATCTATTCAAGTCTCTTGCCTACTTTCTGACTTGTTTTCAGACTGGTCAGTTTAGAGAGTTCTTTATAGATGCAAATCTTTGGAGACATACATGATTTACAAAAATTTCCTTCTAGTCTATGGTTTATCTTTTCACCTTCTTGACAGGACCATTCACAGAGCAAAATTTTAGTTTTTACGAAGTCCAATTTATCAGTGTTTTTTTTGTTAATTATGCTTTCAGTGTCCCTAGACAATCCATCTTCTTCTCCCCGACTTTTAGAGTTTTCAGGTAGATAATTATTTGTTTTGTCTAGATTTTTTTTGTTGTTACCATTAGTGAGAGGAGTAAACTGGAATGTGTTTAACTTCATTGTGTCCAGAACCCAAAACTAATATGGAATGTTTAGTCCAATTTGTCCAGAACCCAAATCCTGTTACTTATTTTTAATGTAGATTATTATTTGTATATGGTATCATCCTCAACTCTCTAAGTCTCTAGAGCATTTTATACTTTTCTTTTTTTGTGTGTGTGTGGTACCGGGGATTGAACACAGAGGCGTTCTACCTCCGTGCTACGCCCCCAGCCCTATTTTTTATACTTTATTTTGAAACTGGGTCTCACAAAGTTGCGGAGGGCCTCACTAAGTAGAGAGAGAGAGAGAGAGAGAGAGAGAGGGAGGGAGAGGGAGAGAGAGAGAGAGAGCTGAGGCTGGCCGCGAACCCGGATCCTCCGGTCTCTGCCTCCCAAAGTACTGGGATTACAAGCGTGCGCCACCACGCCCAGCTATACTTTTCTTTTTATTGGGTTTCTTTGGCATTTTCAATTAATTGCTAGCCTAGAAAATGTTATATATGACATATCCTTTAAGCTTAGTAATGGTAAAAACTATTAATACAATTTATTGGCCTTTAGTCACTACTAGGACCACAAACATTAAAAGTTCAACATAATTCTCAAGTTTTGTTTATTCACTCAGTAGGCATTTGCTTTATAAAAGCATACAAGGACACAGCAATCTGTAAGACAGCTAAATTTCCTGGTGCTATGGAACTTACATTCTAATGACCAAGGTAGGGTAGAGGGATTAGGAAAAACTCAGTCTACTATATTCACTTAATATTAGGAATAGCCGGGCGTGGTGGCGCACACTTGTAATCCCAGTACTTTGGGAGGCGGAGACCAGAGGATCCGGGTTCGCGGCCAGCCTCAGCTCGTGCACGCACTCACCGCGGGCATGCTCTATCTCTCTCTCCCTGTCTCTCTCTCTCTCTCTCTCTCTCTCTCTCTCTCTCTCTCTCTCTCTCCTTAGTGAGGCCCTCCGCAACTTCGTGAGACCTGGTCTCAAAATAAAGTATAAAAAATAGGACCGGGGGCGTAGCGCGGAGGTAGACCGCCCCTGCGTTCAATCCCCGGTACCGCAAAAAAAAAAAAATATTAGGAATATACATTTGGAAAGCTGAACATATTCAGAAATTTCAAATTGAAGACTTGGCATAGGTCAGATAATTTTTTTTACTTGATAAAACAAAACTTTAATGTAGTAAATTATAATCAACTACTTACCACATATAGTTGTTTCCACAGACTGGCCCATTCTTGTAGAGTTGTTGTAACCTCAGTCACAATGGAATCTTCAAGTGGAACCACAGTTTCATACTGCCTAGAACCAGAGCCATGAAAGACAGCCACATTACCACTGATAAAATCTTAAGAGTATTGTCTGCTGCATTTTTAATGTGCTTAACTCAAATTCTAAATTCATAGAAATGTAAAGAGAAGTACCATTTATTTGATCAAAGACCTTTTTGCAGTGATATTCTACAATGGTGTAAATGAAATGAATTAATGTGAAAACATTTGGGTTTTACTACATAACTCCTAATTTTACTTTTAGGAATATGAAACACATTTTTACAGTCTGCAAATCATTAAGTTTTTTCTCCTCAAGGAAAAACTGTAACACTGCCAAAGTCTTACTTGGATTACTTTCTAAAAATTATTTGTGACCTATAACTTTTTGTAATGCACATTAGCTTATACCCTTGGTTAAAAGATCTGGAATGGCCGGGCGTGGTGGCGCACGCTTGTAATCCCAGTACTTTGGGAGGCAGAGACCGGAGGATCCGGGTTTGCGGCCAGCCTCAGCTCCCTCTCTCCCTCTCTCCCTCTCTCCCTCTCTCTCTCTCTCTATCTCTCTCTCTCTCTCTCCTTAGTGAGGCTCTCCGCAACTTCGTGAGACCCGGTTTCAAAATAAAAAGTATAAAAAATAGGGCCGGGGGCGTAGCGCGGAGGTAGAATGCCCCTGGGTTCA
>PVJS01002157.1:0-87576 GCA_004027185.1 Glis glis | reverse complement strand
GGTCTCACGAAATTGCGGAGGGCCTCACTAAGTAGAGAGAGAGAGAGACAGGGAGAGAGAGAGAGAGAGAGAGAGGTGAGGCTGGCCGCGAACCCGGATCCTCCGGTCTCCGCCTCCCAAAGTACTGGGATTACAAGCGTGCACCACCACGCCCGGCAATAATCTATTTTTGACATTATAAGGAGTTTTTTATATTCATAGGTTGCTAAAGAAGCCATCATCTGATAGTTATGGTTTAGAGGGGAACCACAGAATGTGCAACTTACTAGATGAATCTTTTTAAAGGCAAGTGTTATAAGGCATTCTTATAATTTACATGCATAGGGGCATAGGATTACTAAATTTTTATGTCTTTATTAAATTTATTTTTAAACTGATGCATAAAAACATAAACTTGTACATATTAGTGGGGCAATGTAATGTTTTTATACATGTATACATTGTATAATGCTTAAATCAGGTTAAGCATATCTATCTCCTCAAACATTTATCACTTCTTCATGGTAAAAACTTTCATGTATGTATGTATATATATATATATGTATGTATTTTCAATACCAGGGATTGGACCCAAGGGCACTCTACCACTGAGCTACATCCCCAGAATTTTAATTTATTTTAAAAATTTGAGACAGAATCTCACTAAGTTTCTCAGGTTGGCCTCAAACCTGAGACCCTCCTATCTTGGCCTTCCAAGTACTATGATTTAAGGTGTGCACCAACATGCCTGGCTTATGGTGAAAAATTTCAAAACATCTTCTTTTAGCTTCTTGAAATATATAGTATATACTTCTTACCTATAGTCACCCTACTCTACAAATAGCAGACCAGAACTTTTTACTCCTGACTATAGCTTGCTACTCATGACCAACCTCTCACTGTATTAGTTAGCTTTTCACTACTGTGGCCAAAATACCTGGAAAGAACAAGTTTGAGGAGGAAGGATTAATTTTGCCTCATGATTTCAGAGAACTCAGTTCATAATTGGCTTGGAGCCACTGTGATGACAGAACCATCATAGTGCAAGGTCATGGTGGCAGAAAACCGCTCAGCTCATGCCAGCCTTCAGCTGGAAATCAGAGTCAGAGAGAGAGGAAGGGACCAGGAAGAAGACACACACTTCTAGCACATGCCCCCAGTGATCCAACTAGGTACCACCTCTCAGTAGTCCATCCATCTAATCCATTTGATGGATGAATCCGCTGATGAGGTCAGAGTCCTCATGAGCCGATCCTTGCCTAAAAGCCTTGCATCTGAACCTTGCACATTGGAGACCATGCTTTCAATACATGAGCTTTTGGGGGACATACCAGATCCAAACCATAATACTTGCCATCTCTCCCTCTCCCTACTCTCGCCAGCCTCTGGTAACCACCAGTCTACTCTCAACTTTTATGAGATCAACACTTTTAGATTCCACATATGAGATTATGCAGTACTTATCTTTCTGTGCCCGATTAGTTTACTTAACATAATGATCTGCAGTTCCATTTATGTTGTCACAAACAACAGTATTTAATTCCGTTTTATGGCTCAATAGTATTTGTTAGGGGCCCTGTCAGGGGCCAGCTATGGTTGCAGGGGAGGTTTCAGTGGTGAGATCGCCAGCAAGAAGAAAGTATGCAGAGTTGCCATCTGGTGGAGAACAACAGAAGCTTTATTTTACAAACCCATCCCATATATAGGGTTCTGGGCAACATGGTACACATCATGCCAGCATAATGTGCGCATACATGTTGTGTATTACCTAGTCATGCTTATGTAACTATGTACACATCTGAGGCTGCTCAAGATGTCCTGCCTAGTCATTCTTATGTAACTAAACACTAATCTGCTGCAGTGCGAGATGAGCAGGGTCATCTGCGGCTGCATGGGGTGAGTGGAGGCATCTACGGCTGCGCAGGGTGGGCAGTTTTATGTCCTCACCATTCACTCCACCTGTACTTCCTCTTGGTCTCACAGTATTCCATTGTGTATATGTCCCATATTTTATTCATTCATTCATTAGTTGATAAGTACTTTTGTTGTTTCCAGATCTTATATAAACATGGGAGTGTAGATGTGTTTTTAACATACTTATTCATATATATATATATATATATATATATATATATAGTCAGTAGTTGGACTGTTGTATCGTGTGGTTGTTTTATTTCTATGGTAGTTTTTTGAGGAATCTTCATACTGTTTTTTATAATGGCTGCACTAATTTACATTTCTGGAATATGCAAGAGTTCCCCTTTCTCCACATCCTCACCAGCACTTGTTCTCTTGTTTTCTTTCATAACAGTCATGAGGTGTTATTTCCCTGATGGCTTCTTTTAAGAAATGTCTGTGTTGTGAGCAACAGGCTGCAAGGTCATAATACCAATAAGTCAGATCATACACAAGTTGCGCCTTTCCACGATGCCACAAAGTTTATTCAACACTCAAATGTTATAGCACGCAGGAACTTATCAGGAAATTGTATAAGTAAAGTTAAGCTAAGTTCGGATGCTGGGTGGCTGCATTGCCAAAGTCAATTAGCAATGAATGAGCATCAAACTGAGGCAGGGCAGAGGACCTGGGAACAAAAAAAAAATTACAGTGGCCATCTGCATCTCCCCTTCTATGAGGTTGGGGAAGGTAAGGAAGAAGATGAGAGACTGGTGGGTGCCAGGAAACAGGGCCATGACCAACCCACAGATAATCATTCGAATTAAGGATCAAAATTGTGCAAAAGTCATTGGTTCCCCCAAAGACAATTCTGACCAATCATAAAAGTACAGAAAGAAAACCTCAGGAAGATTTTAAAGCCCACTCTACAAGGGCTTCAAGGCCATTCTCTTTCTGGGACCCCTTTCGGGGGGAGCTGCTTTGTCTTCTATCTTTCCTTGATTTAAACTCTCATATTTCTATACCCTTCGCTAGTCCTTGGACTTCATTTGTCAAAATACACTGGACGAGAACCATAAAAGAGGAGACAACCCCTTTCCGGACTTGGTATGTTGGCTGGGAAGGATGGAAGGGTAAGTTAGAAGAAAAAAAATCCCTCCAGTGCTCTGCCTTATGTTCTTACAGGCTCAAATCAGGCAATTTAATCCCACGTGGTTTATAGTTATACTTAATCTATGCTGTGTCTCTTAAAATAACAGCGAGCAAGTCACAGAGGCTGGGGAAAAACAGCAAATAAACAGAGAAAACTGGAAAAGGTAGGGTGCTCAACCTGGGTTTCAGCGCTGAGGACTCAGGATCCTGGTTCCAGGGAGAAATTGCAGCCTGCTGCTCACCGCTGCCACCAACAAAGGAGCCCACCCCAGTCTGCCAGAGCTGCATCCCCATGAAGTGGGCCAATAAATGCAGGCAGCCGGGCCTTGGTGGTGCCCATGGCCTGCCAGCAGCCACCTCTGGATCTCCAGCCACCATGATGGGGACATTCCTGGGCCGCACCCCTGCTGGGGACCCCCACAGTAACTCTGCTGAGCCCATATGCCATACCGGGCTGGGCTGGGCCAAGCCATGCCATGCCACCACAGCTGCCACTAGTGCTGTGGCCCACATTAAGATTCCTTGTGCGCTGCGCCTAGAGCTGAGGCACATGCACACACACACTCATGTGGAAATTGGCAGTCCACAGTCCCAAAAGAAAAACAAGGAGTTTTTTCTGTAGTCAATGTCCAGATGCAGCCACACAAGGGGGACAGATCAGGTATGCAGACCCCAGCCCTGAGTCTTGGCTACAGTCAGATAGCCATTTCTAATCTAGCTAAATTTACATATAATTAGTTGGCTGCCGCAGCAGTTTTCCTAAACTCAAAAAGCTTAAAAAGCTGGTCAAAACTATAAAGAACAACTGGGGTCACCTGGGCTCTCTAAAAATTTGGGAGAACTACCATTGGTCAGATTCTGGCTATGGGGGTGGGTGGGCTTTAAAGCCACTCCTCTGGGCCCACCTACATGTTGCCTCTGAAGGGGGCAAGCAGCCCTTCCTATGGTGTAACTGATAACACCTCACCAATTAACAAAGGACCTCTGCCCTGGGTGGATAGATGTTTAAGTTTAAATGTTCCATGTAAAAGCTTATTAAGACAATTGTGGTTTCTAATGCCATTTATTCCCTCGCACTCTAAAAGATAATTCTAGGAATCTATGGCTCTGCATTTCAACCCCCACCTCTGACCAAAGGAAAAAAAAAGACAAGACGAATTTACAGCAAAATATAGCTTTTTACTACCAAAACTATGGCCTTTCTTTTTTCCTGAGCTCATCGATTTTTACCTGCGTTTGCATGCATATATTTTTGTTCTGATTTAGTTTTGGTTTTTACTCTGATTTTTTGTTTTGTCTAACTAGAGGCTTTCTAGGTTTCTGTCTTTTTGTCTATTTTTTTTTCTCTTCCTGTCTTTACTCAGCAGCTATTCAAAGGTAAATTCTCTGTTTGGTATCCTTGGAAAAAAGAAGGTAAACAGTGGTGGTGATTGGGATGTTTGTCTGACATGGGGAGACAAAGTGGCCACCTGAATAAATTTGGTTCAGTGTCACCAATGCCTGGAGGATTGACCAAACATTGCCAACTGTACAGGTTTACACGCTTGTGTAATACAATAAAATTTGTGACAGGATATGTTTTGGCTTCCAAATGCTCAAAATGTTGCTTCACTCTGTGCAATATATATCTGTAACCCTGTTATCCACTACTTGTTGATGTTATTTGCTGTGTTATATGTGTAATGTTTCTGTCTACAAGGTACTACAAATTGGCATATTAATAAGGGAGTGCTTGTGAAATTAAAAAAAAACCCATAAAATCAAATACCTCTGAGTTCATGTTACTTAAATAAATCTAACACCTAAAGAAATTTAAGGTTTGTTCATGAGATCAAATTAAAACGTCCTTAAAATTACTAATACATGCCTTTTTCCCTAGGTAAATGGTCAATCAAGATTATGTTTACCTCTGCAGGATGTTTCCAAATACAATGTTCATTGCTTTTAAAGTTTTCTCTGTGGTAGTGGTAGGAAAAATGTTTTAAGACACTAATGGTGTTTATCTGATGTCTTAATTTTCAGGGGTAATCTATAATTTAATTTTTAAATTGGGTAAATGCAAAATGTAATTAATGCTTTAAAATGCTTATGGCTTCTTAGGATTTAAAATAACATTTGGGTTTATTAAGTAGACTTCTAAATTGTCAGTATATAGAAAAAACAAGATTGTAAAATGGCTTTGTTTTTGGGTCTTTACTAAAAGATAACCAAGATTACTGGAAATTAGGTTTCAGGTCAAGGTATAATTTTATATTCATTGCTTAAACAACTATCTATTCTTTTACCTAAACACCCTACACATTTGGAAATAATGATCATACTGATAAAACACTCCTTAACAATCTTTAGCTGATAGAGCTGCAGATACTGGACATCCTGAGTTTCATTCCCTTATTGGTCATTGTCTTAGGAAAACTACACACAGATAGACTATGTACACTAAAGGGAAGTCACAGGCAGAAATATGTGCTGTAATTACCATGGTGCAATTGAGCCTGCAGTCTTCAGGGTGCTGGTCACACAGCTTGCTGACACCCCACTACAGATGCATCACATATGTATCTGGCGGTCGTGACTAGGTGCAAGCCTGCTGACACCCCACCACAGATATACCATATATGTATGTGGCGATCATAACTAGGTGTCAGCTCTTCATCATGAAGGATATTATAATAAAAGTTAAGAGAAAGAGGGAAATGTCTTTAGGTGGAAAAGAATTTTGTATAGGAAGATTTTTGTTCTAAACAACTGAGTTATCCCATAGGGATAAAAAAGATGAAAACAAAAATCAGAGGATTAAGCAAATCGCAGAAGGTTTGAGGAAGTTGCAAATAATTTGTAAAGGGTAAAAATTATGAAAGAAATGTGTAATGAGGTTGGTTAAAATTAAAGAAATTATTTAAAGTGTTTTCTAAGAGTCACATTAAATTCATTGGTTCATTTTAAAACAATATGGTTTTCTTTTAAGATATTGAACTGCATTGGTAAAATTTTACAAAAACAAGCCTAGAGAGCAAAATTTTACATTTTATTAAGATAATTTCCTGTGTTTCCTGCTATATATATTGACAACAATGTTTTAGATATTTGTGTTCTCAAAATATACAGGACCTCTAAAATACAAAATATAATATTACTAAGCTAATGACATCTAAACAAAATGAAATAGTGATAGCCTTTCCAGGTTTATATGACCATCTTCTTTATGCAAAGTTATAAATGGGATGTTTTATTCCTGATAACTCTGTTTTGTGCTTGACTTATAAAACTGTTTAACTATTATTTGTTAACATTTAATAGAAGTACAACACACAAACAGTATTTTGACATAATAGCTGTCATCTACAAGACAGCTTAAAAGGATTAGTGAAACTGACCTTGGTCTTGAACACCAAGAGGAAAAGTATAACCAAAAATAAGTGTGATATTCTGAGGTAAAAGAAGAGTCATACTCATGGATCCATTTAAAAGACCACCCACATAATTTACCTATCTTCTGACTTTGGTTCCCCCTTACATTCTACTTTATAATTTATAATGGTACTTCTGCATTTAGGCTTACCAAAAAAAATAAATAAATAAAAAGATATTACACGAAATGCCCAAAACCTCCCTCCAGTTAGGTCCTTATAAGGTGCTATAAAGTTAAATCTGTCATTCTTGAGATTTTACATGTCCAGTACCATCAGACACTACAAAAAGTAGAGATTCCTATTCTTGTAAACTACTGGAGGTACTGAGTCCTGTTCAAAATCCTACAGACAAAAAAAAAAAAATGGTGTAAGCTAAGTTAAAAACAACATGCTTGGCTTTTTTCAGGCTTTGTGCCACAAAAACTTTTGCAATGTTATATATAATGAGTCATGATCTATGCAAATGGGTTGACTACCTGGCCTCCAATTTAAAATGCTAACAGGTGAATGACCCTAGGTAAAGGGCTATTAAAAAAACATTATAGCAAGATATCTGGGTTATTGTATAATGTACTTATGTATCCCCACTGAACCACCATGAATGACTTTGAGCCAAGATAACCAGACTCCTTCAGCCCTCCAGCTCCAGATGATTATAAAAACAAAACATCATATGAAGAACTTCTTTCATGGTCCTCTAGATCATCTATCCCTGGAGGCCCTATACTACAATACTCTGACAGCACCCCCTACCAGTTAGAAGCAGTTAGAGCAGTCGTTGCCCCATTTCCCTAACAGCAGTTAAGGTCACATCATCAGAGGGGGAACATGAGGCATATTTCTATACCCTTCGCTAGTCCTTGGACTTCATTAGTCAAAAATCCACTGGACAAGAACCCTAAAAGAGGATACACCCCTGTTTCAAAACAATATATTCCACAGTAGCAGATGTAACGATTTAGGTCAAATAAATGTGCTAGACAACACATAAATTCTAAAACTTGAAGCACTTCAATTAATTAGCAAAATAATACAATACAAACAAACAGGGACTAGGGGAATAACAAACCAAGTCCAGCAACGGAAAAGGTGATTCACAAGTTGGTCCAGGCATAGAGCAGTTTGAAGTCACACTGATCCTTGATCAGGTCAATGAGAAGAGCCGGACTGGAGCAATTCACTGGATCAGGGTCACACACAAGTGCAGACTGTCATGGTGTAAGCAAAGCTCAGCGCGTGGATCATAGGAAGGCCAGTATCCTTATAGGACTTTATGGGCATTGCCCACTGTCTTTGGCAAGCTCATCCAGGCTTATCCAGCTCATCCAGACTCCTGTCAGTAGTCACAAATGTATTAATGACATAAGTCCATCAGAGGTGAGAAGGCATTCTATGATCTGTTACCAACTCCAGCACACATGTGCTGGCCTGAGCCCTATGCTGACATGTCCAGACAAGTTGTTTGAGTTTCTGAAGTTGTCTGAGCTGTATGCTGACATGTCTAAACAAGTTGTTCGTGAGTTACTAAAAAGTGTTTTATATCCCATGCTATATACAGTCTGTTTGGGTCTATTACTCATACTTTATTTGGGTTACTTGCTTGTGTGTGTGTGTGTATGTGTGTGTGTGTGCATGTGTTTTGTTGCTTTTTATGTGTTTTTCTCTTTTTAGTTTTTTTTACATATTCTGAGTATCACTTGTCACATAAATAGTTTGCAAATATTTTCTCCTTTCTCTCTCTCTCTCTCTCTCTCTATATATATATATATATATATATATGTATGTATATAGTCTCTTCACTCTGATAATTATTTCCTTTACTGATCAGAATATTTTTAGTTCAATGTAATCCTATTTGTGTATTTTTCTTTTTTTTCCCTGAGACTTATGGGTCTTGTCCAAAAAATTCTTTCCCTTTTCAATGTCCTGAAGCTTTCCCCTATGTCTTTTTCTGGTAGTTTCAAAGCTTTACATCCTATATTTGCCTTTAATCCACCTTGAGTTGATTTGTGTAGTGGTGAGAGATAGAGGTCTGGCTTCACTGTTCTGTGTGTAGATATCCAATTTTCCCAGAGTTGAAAAGTCTTTCAACTAGTCTTTTCTCTAGTGTGTGTTCTTCTCACCTTTGTCAAAAACCAGTTGGTTACAGACGTGTAAGTTACTTCTAGGCTTTCTCTTCTATTACATTAGTCTATGTGCCTGCTTTTATGCCAATCTCATGTTCTTTTGATTACTATAGGTTTATAGTATATTTTGAAGACATATATATTTTGTAATGCCTCCTGCTTTGTGTGTGTGTGTGTGTGTGTGTGTTTCTGTATAAATTTTAGGGTTTCTATTTCTAGTTCTGTGGAGAATTATACTGATATTTTAATAGGGGTTACATTAAATCTGTACATTGCTTTAGATAATACAGATGTTTTAACAATATTGATTGATCCCAACCCATAGAAATGGGATGGATTTCTATGTTTTGTGTATCTTAATTTATTTCATCAATATTTTATAATTTTCATTTCTTTTATTAAATTTATTCCTACATATTTTTGTAGCTATTGTATATGGGAGTACTTTCTTGATTTACATTTCAGAT
This sequence comes from Glis glis, assembly GCA_004027185.1. Classification (NCBI taxonomy): domain Eukaryota; kingdom Metazoa; phylum Chordata; class Mammalia; order Rodentia; family Gliridae; genus Glis; species Glis glis. Next base: position 78,543 of record PVJS01002157.1, on the reverse strand, counting down.
AATTTATTATTGTCATATAGCAATGGTGCTGATTTTTGCATATTGATTTTATATGCTACAACTTAATTGAATTCATTAGTTATAATAGTTGTTTGGTGGAGTCTTTGGGGTTTTCTATATATAAGATCATGTGATCCACAAACAGTGACAATTTGACTTCTTTTCCAATTTTTTTTTTTTTTTTGCGGTACCAGGGATTGAACACAGGGGCATTCTACCTCCGCGCTACGCCCCCGGCCCTATTTTTTTTTATACTTTTTTTGAAACCAGGTCTCATGAAGTTGCGGAGGGCCTCACTAAGTAGAGAGAGCGAGAGAGAGCGAGAGCGAAAGCAAGAGCAAGAGAGAGAGAGAGAGAAAGAGAGAGAGAGAGAGAGCTGAGGCTGGCCGCGAACCCGGATCCTCCAGTCTCCGCCTCCCAAAGTACTGGGATTACAAGCGTGCACCACCACGCCCGGCGCTTCTTCCAATTTGAATGCCCTTTGTTTTTCTCTTGCCTCATTGTTCTGGCTAGGAATTCCAACACTATGTTGAATAAAATTAGTGAGAGTGGCCACCTCAACTTGTTCTAGATCTTAGAGAGAAATCTTTGAGCTTTTCCCCCTTGGTTTAATCTTAACCATAGGTCTTTATTATGTTGGATTAGGTTTCTTCTAAACCTAATTTTTAGCATTTTTATCATAAAAGGATGTTGTATTTTGTCAAATGCATTTTGTGCAATTAAGATGATCACATGCTTTTTTGGTATTTCGTTCTGTTAATGTAATGAATGTATCATGTTTATCAATATTCATATGTTAAAACATCCTTTCATCCTTGGGATGAATTCCACTCGATTATGGAGAATATTTTACTGTGTTGTTGACCATAGATTGCTGGTATTTTTTTGAGGATTTTTGCATCTATGTTCATCAAGACTATTGACCTGTAGGTTTCTTTTTGTTGTTGTGTCTTTATCTGATTTTGGTCTCATAGAATGTGCTTAAAAGAATTCCTTTTTCTATTTTTTGGAATAGTTTGAGGAGAATTGGTGTTTGTTCTGCTTTGAATGTTTGGTAGAAATCAGCAGTCAAGCTATCCGATCTTGGGATCTTCTTTGATGGGAGATTTTTCATTAGTGATTTAATCTCATCACTTGTTATTGGTCTATTAAGATTTTCTATTTCTCATGATTCAGTCTTGGAAAGGTGTGCATGCCCAGGAGTGTGTCCATTTTTTTCCTAGGTAATATAATTTGTTGGCCTATCATTATTGATAATAATCTCTAATGATCCTTGCATTGGTGTCAGTTGTAATGTCTCCTTTTTATCTCTGATATTATTCATTTTAGTCTTCTCCTTTCCTTAGTTTAGCTAAGGATATGTCTATTTTGTTTATGTTTTTGAAGAACCAGCTCTTTGTTTTATTGATCTTCTGTAATTATTTTTAGTCTAATTTATGTCTGCTCTGATCTGTATTATTTCTTTCCTTCTTCTAAATTTGGGTTTGGTCTGTTTTTGTTTTTCTAGTTCCTTGAGATGCAGAGATAAGCTGTTTATTTGAGATCTTTCTACATTTTGATGTAGGCATTAATTGCTATAAACTTTCCTCTTATTATTGCTTTTTCTATCTCAGGTATTGATATATTATACCTCAGCTTTCACTTCGAGACATTTTTTAATTTTATTATTGATTCCATCAAATCAATAATAATTGATTCCTTACTCCATTGGTTGTGTAAAAGTAAGTTGTTTCATTTCTATGCATTTGTATAGTTTCCAAAGTTTTTCATATTATTGGTTTCTAGTTTTATTGCATTGTGGTTAGAAAAGATACTCAATATGATTTCAATTTTTAAAAATTTGTCAAGACTTATTTTGTTGTTTTGTGTCCTATCTTATCTATTTTGGAGCACATTCCATGTGCTGATAAGAATGTGTACTCTGCAGCTGTTGGATGAAATGTTCTGTGTAATTGAGCTATTTAATCTGAATCTGTGCAACGCGAAATTTTCTTGATGCTGTGTAACTGAAGCAAAACTTGGAATTGTCACCCATAATGTTCTTACTGATTGATATGGTGATGAGTAAATTATAAATGTGAAGCTTTTGTGGCATTATATTAATTAAATGTCCCTTTTATTTGTGAACCTGTGAACCTTGCATAGGGCTTCATTAAAAATGTGGCTCTGCTGTTCAACTACTTGGTGAGAAAATAGAAACCAAACAGAGGATATGCAGGAGTTTGGGCAAGAACTGCTGAGGGCCAGATCAGAGTTGAGGTGTGTGGCAAAGAAAAGGAAGCTGGGCATAGGAGCTTAATAATTGTCTCTAAGAAATATGTTCTATGTAGCTTTCTTCCATTAGCTACTGGATAATTTTTCCTTGCTTACTCAGATAAGATTGGACAATCATGAAAGAAAATTACAGTGTTTGTTTGCAGACCTTGTATTGGAAATAGTACATAAAAATCCATTCTCCCATGTGAACCACTTAAACATGGCTGACCATTTAAACATGGAATTATAGAAAGAGAAACTAACCAGATCTGATGTTTAGGTGACTGAAAGTTAACTGATCACAGGAGCACTACCATGTTTGTTCTTTTCTTTATTCTTAACTAAATACACATTCTTATTTTTAGTATCAGGTTCCTCACAAAGGTAATAGCCTGTGTCACCTTATATAAGGTAAAATTTTTACTCTTTAACTTCATGTGTTAGTCAGGTTTTCATTGCTGTGACCAAAATACCTGACACGAACAACTTGGAGGATGAAAGATTCATTTGGCTCACAGTTTCAGAGGGTTTAGTCCATGGTCTGCTGGCCCCATCGCTTTGTGCCTGAGGTGAAGCAGAACATCATGGCAGAAGGGCATGGAAGAGGAAACTTTTTCAGCTATGGCAGCCAAGAAGGAGAGAGAGAGAGGAAGAAGAATGAGGAGGAAGAAGAGTGGTAGGAAAAGGAGGAGGAGGAGAAGGAGGAACAGGAGGAGAAAAGAGAAAAGGGGGGGAGCCAGGAACATGATATAGCCCCCAAAGGCATACCTCCAGTGATCTACTTCCTCCAACCATGCCCCATCTGCCTGTAGTTTCCACCATCTCCCAGTAGTAAAAATTATTAACCCATCAAATGGATTTATCCACTGACAAGATTAGAGCCCCCATGAATTCAATCATTTCCTAAAAGCTTCCCCTCTGGACATTGCTGCATTGGGAATCAAGTCTTCAACACATGAGTTTTCGGGAGACATTTAAGATTTGAACCATGACATTCCATCTACTAAGTAAGAAACTTGTTCTTTCAAAACTTTATATGTGAACAAAATATTAATTCAATGTGTAAGAACAAATAAAATGCAAACAAAATCTTTCTTATCTATTTCCCTATTTTGCTCAACTATTTCCTCTAAAGCAGAGTACTGAGTCTTTATATTTAAAAAAAATAGGGCATGATAGAAAACCAAACTGAGAGTCTCTTGGAAGATCTCTAGTGTACATCAAAATCTTCAATGTAAATTTCCCTCATCATCCTAGGTATACTGACTGATAAGTGACACCCTGTTCCTCCTACTCTCCAACTCTCCACACCTTTACCTCTGAGGCATGGCTAGTGGCTCAGATCATCTATTCTCTCAGAAAATTCAGTTGTTGAAATCTTATTTGATGGAACATTACTGGTTTGCCTTTTGAAATTTTAGAATAGAACTACATGTGAATTCAGGGACTGCACATCAAATTACTTCTCTGTTTCCTCCCTTAAATCAGAAGAGAAATAGTTGGGAAATTGAACAAAAGGACTCTTCCGAAGGTTAACAAAACAAAACCAAATCAACAAAAGTATGTTAATAAGCCTCATCCTTCCAAATTACATGAACACTGACTATACACAGTATTTCCTATTCTGGCAGGCCCTAAATTGTGAATCAAATGACAAATTACGAATGTTAAGTATTTTACTTTCTTTTTGATAAGAAAGAATGCCATCTGTAATTTAACTGAGGGGTCTACCTTTTGTCTTTCACTTTGCAATGTGCAGAAGCTGAAAATGGAAATCGTATTTCAATCACTTAGAATCCCACTTTGCCTCCTGACAATATCAAATAACCGAGTGTGGTAGTCCGGAAGACATTTGAACAACCCAAATAATTTTCTCAATCTAGAGACAGCTTCCATGAGTCAAGATATAAATTATATACATTTTTATTAATATAAGTGAGTTAATTGAGCTTATTTCTAAGTGAGCATATTTTTTCCTGACTTAGTAAGTGAGGTATTATCTGAGGCAAAACAGCACAGAGAGTGTTTATTTACCAGATGGGGAGGATAAGGAAGCCAAGATCTCATAACGAACTTGACATGAATGGTGTGTGCTGTGCCCTTTCCTTGGGTACTTCAGCAGCTACTAAATCCTGCTGTGCTTCCTATTGCTGGCTGACAAGAAACAGAAGCCTCTTCCCTCAACTGACTGGTGGCAGATGGATCAAGCCACTGAAATGCTATGCCCCAGACTTTCATCTGTCCAGCTGAATGGGGTCATTAAAAAGTGTGCTTTTACACCCTGCTTCTCTTAAGGCTGCAATTTATGTGTAGTGTGGGCAATAGTTAGTTTAATTTAACAAGTTTGTTTGAAACATCAACTACATGCCTGGCAGCCTGCTGTATGATTTCCAAAGGGGGAAAAAGACAGGAACACAACATATTAGCTTGTCTTGTTTAATTTTTAGAGAGAGTAATGAATATAAATCTAGAAAGGCCTATCATTGAGATAAACCAAGATTATTTACCCTCAGTTTTCCTGCAAATTAACAAACATTTTCAGGGGTGATTAGTGAACAGCAGTTAGAAAGAAAAACAGGATTTAATATAAATAGGTATTTGGAGAAAGAGAGTGACACATTTTAAAATCTTAAAAATTTTGATTTCACATATTGAAAATTTTAGTAACAGATATTGTTATTTATGTTGTCAGTTTAGGCTCAGAATTACAAAGGGGAACAGTCTGCTTTTCTTAATGATTTTTCATATAAACTACTCTTAGTTATTAATTTAACCCTGATAATTGAGGAAAAGAGCTCTGGACCAATCCTATGGCTGGGATTTCCATTCTAAGAAAGCTAGCTCTTGGACAGTACTGCTGGAAAGGGAGGCTGGCAGAAGTATCCAAAGTACCAAGGGGAAATCTTACACTGCAGGTTTTATGAGACCACGAAGTTCTTTTCCTATTAAAAAACAAAAACAAAACAAAACAAAACAAAACTTGCCCAATTTTGCATGTGTCATTGTCTTTTCTCAATCATTTAAGAAAACATAAACTAGAGAGCATTATCTGCTTTCAGACTTGCACCACAGCCCAAGGCAGGAGGAAAAAGTGGGAGCAGCTAGCGTTGTGGGCCTGATTTCTACACCGAGTGAATGGGACCATTTTGGTGCTGACAAGCTGGAATCATTTCAGAGTATTTATGTGAGAAAATCCAACAAGTGGACAAATTTGGTAGACAAAGTGAATAAAATCTAAATTGTGTTTGCTGTTCTGTAGACCCTTAGCCATTCACGTGCCCAGCAATAATATAAGTGGTTGGGCCTCTCAGTTTTCCATGATTTCCATGGGTATAAAGACGCATGAGACAACTTTATCTGAGATTTAATACAAGCTGTATATAATTACCATATAATTAAAGATAGGGATCCACTTGAATTAAGGTAGAAAGTATGCCTCTTTAAAAACTCAATGAATTAACACAATGATTGTTTTTTCAAAGCAGAATGAATATAGGCAGTATATATTGGGCTTATTGGTTATATTTTTCTCAGTTAGTGCTTTGGAAATGTGATGAGACGTTTCCTTTGTGCATGAAGAGACAAGTAGAAATGCAGCATCAACCTGAATATAAACTATAGAAAGCAAGTTAAGTGACATATTATCCTTTTTTAGAGAATTTACTGCTATTAACATATGTCATGTTAACATGAAAACATGCTAACAGTTCCAGGCTGATTTGCAAGGTTTTTTTTTTGGTAAGTTACATGGACCTAAGTAATTTTATTGCAACTGGAAATGACTCAGTTCAATTCCTTGACTTGTTGGGAATTGGGAGTATTATTTGAACTTTTCAAATCCTCATATTTCACCCAAAGAATCATACTCACTAGCTTTGATAGATCCTGGAAATCTGTAATTTTGTAAGGGTTTGCAACATGTCTGGGAATTCTGCTAACCAATTCTACCAGGGTATACATGTCATGGTAGAATAATTTGTGAACTAAAACATAATTTATTTAATAAAATCAATCAAATCCCAATCCCAGTTTCCCAATGGTTTTGCCTCCTCCATTCCATTCAAGTATTAGTCCCTGTTTTAAAAAAATATTGTTTAAAAATAATTCCCATCTTTCTCACACTTTTCTAGAAATCTACTCATTCTTTCAAGTTGATGCAAAACCACCACCTCCAGGTGCCCTTCCCTGAGCACCTTGGCTATCATTTCTTCCTACATTGATGGAAATGGGTCTTCTGCAGACTTGATTTCACTAATTTGCACATTAGTGTGATATATGTGCCTATTCAATGAGCATGACTTTCAAATTACTGTGGAGTCTACTATTAGGATCTATAAAGAACATTACCACCCAGTGTCCATTGTTATCATGAGGATCAGAATCAGTTTTCTTTTTTTTCCCCCTGTAAGAATACCTGGTTTTTGCTTTGTTTTGTTTTCTGCAGACAATATAGCAGGACAACTAGGAACATGGACTTTGAAGTTAGACTGCAGGTATTAAGATCCAACAATCATTTTAAAAGAAGCCATGTGACCTTCAGTAAACCACTACATCATTTTTGCCTCAGTTTTTCATCTATAAAGTGGGGTAATTGTGGTATCTAGCTCTTAGGGTCATTATGAAAATTAAATGAGTTGATATATGTGAAATGCTTAGGGAAACATCTGGCATTTTAGATTTATTATATTAGATATTTGCTAGTATTATTTGCTATAAGTGGTTAGTTTAAATATTATGAATTCTAAGAATTAGTCCACCTGTTCTCTCTCTTCATATTGATGGAAGATAGATTTAAAGCCAAATCTGTGACTTAACCATAATAAGCATTTTTAGACTTGTGATTCGCCCAAATATTTGTCTTTTGCCTTTAATTTTTATCTCCCATTTAATTTATGCAATCTTGTATAATTTTATGAATTGATGGAAGCTACCTAGAAAAGGGTATAGGGCATATAAAAATAAATAAGTTCATTTTTCTTTTTTATCATACTAATCAAGCTACATAAAATAAGAAGGAATTAAGGAATATACTAGTTCTTGAACAAAAAAATATTGAAATTTGGCATTTAAACAGAATAATTTGAGAGGGGAGAAATGTATAGAAGAAACAAAAAGGGTCACTGTGTGGTAGTAGAAAACTTTCTTCTCTATTTGCTTTGTCATCATTTGGAGGAACATATACAGTTTTGTGCATCTATCCTGTGTGATCTTCCATATCATTTGCAGTGGGACAGATGCTCCTTCTGTGACCAGGGAAACACTGAATGACTTTATTGTAAAACTAGTCTGACAATTTGGAAGTCCAATGCCATAATGTCAAACTGCCTTTGGACACAAGGAATATATGTTCATAAGTTTTAAAAACAATTTTAAATTTCCTAAGTGGGATTAAAAAACTACTGCTTATGTTGAAAATTTCAACCATAAAAGCAACAAAACTACACTCTCCCTCTTTTATAAATAGTACTGGAAGACTAAGAATGGATTTCTTCCCTTGAAATCTCTCAGAGGTTTAGAATGTTTTTGTAAACCACAAAGGCATTACTTTTCTACAAGAGCATATTGCCTGTGGTTTATAATGTCATCTGGACGTCTTGATTGATTTATAGCATAGTTATTCGGCCATCTCAATTCATTAGCTTAAGTATTTTTCTCAGCCTACATTATGTGTCTTGTCAAATCAAGACTTTTCTTTAGCTCCCTGTAATGCCCTGTTGCTTAAATTCCTCAGATTCCAATCAGTGAAAGGTCTCTCAGCTCCTCCAATGATTCATGTCTCCAACTTTCATTGAGCAAAACTCTGCTCAGAAGATTTACACCGTGCAAAAATTGGTGACAGCGTGTTGTGGGTTGGGAGGGTAAAGTTACCAGAGATAACCAAGATGTACTGATCGAGTATTTATAACTCCTTCCAAATTATAGCAAGCCCCATTTAGAAGGGAATCCTGTGCCTGAAACCCAGGCGAGAAAATGTAAGCATCATGTATGAATTTGTTTGCCTCCTATTTGACTCTATTAATATTTATTTCCTACATGCTGATCTTATATTTTTGTCCATTAGTAGCGCAGATAAATCTGTCCTTCTACAATGTGTTACTATTAAACAATAATTGCAAATAATAGAAGTAATTACATAAATTATATTTTGGTACACAAGTAAGATTAGAAAACTGTGCTTATAAGCTACATATTAAAATAGAAACATAACTTCCTAGTAAAATAGTTATCCTATTGTAAAAATGATATTTGGATAAAATTGTAACAATATTCTTGGATGTTCATGTCAGGCATTTACAAAATGGCTATGTGGAACAAAAAGGATCTGGAAATATTTTACTTTAGGAAATTCACTAAATAGATCAAAATATTAATTACTAAGACATTTATCTCGTATTTTTCATGTCCTTATAAATGCTTTGATATTGTCATGATTTTTATATGGTTCATTTGAATCTGAGAGCAAATTATTGATATACATACGTTAGGCATCTCAGAAAGATGTCATTTTCCATGTAGACTTCTAGCCTGTGCTCTATAAAAGTACCCTGTGTTTTGCTGAGTAAGAGTGATAAATGTTTGGGTGAAGAACTTTGCTTTTGGAGTTCAACCTTAAAGAACAATTTGGACAAAGAGCAAAATTTGAGCTATAAAATTGTGAGTACTTTCAATCATTCTTACTTTCAGAAATTTTATTTAATCTCCTTTCTAGCTTTTCCCCATGAACCTGGTGATAATGAAGAATTAAATTTTCTTAATTTCTGATATTACGTGTGATTTCTGATGACTTCCCTCATATGTCCTTTATATTAAGCACAAGATAGTTCTCTCTTTGTTATTTTTAGGAAAGCAAGTAGGGAGGGTAAAACAGTGATCAAAGTATGAATTTCAAAAGGCAGATATATATCCTTTGAGAGAAAGTTTTTATCACCAAATGCAAATAATTTTTTTCTCATCTAAAGTCTTAAATTGCTTAAGAGTAAAAAATCAATTTGGATATTATTTATTATTGGAGAAATTAATATCCTATTAAAACAGTTTTGAATGCAAGGAATATATATGTGACTATGTTGATTAAAATTATATGTAGTTATTGATATTTATGAAAATGCATTTAGAAAATGAATGAAATATTGTAAACTATTTTTTTTTGCGGTACCGGGGATTGAACCCAGGGGCGTTATACCTCTGCGCTACACCCCCGGCCCTATTTTTTATACTTTATTTTGAAACCGGGTCTCACGAAGTTGCGGAGGGCCTCACTAGGTAGAGAGAGAGAGACAGGGAGAAAGAGAGAAAGAGAGCGAGAGAGAGAGAGCTGAGGCTGGCCGCGAACCTGGATCCTCCGGTCTGGGCCTCCCAAAGTACTGGGATTACAAGCGTGCGCCACCACGCCCGGCCATTGTAAACTATTTGTATGTAAAATTATTGGTATCAAAGCCATTTATATAAATTGATAATTATACATTAATTTTGTAGATACACTTTTATTCTCAGAAGAGAATGCCTTATGAAAAATAACAATTGTGATACAGAAAATACTATATATCCTGGTCAGAAAACCAATGATTGTCCTTAGAGTTAGAGGATTTCTTTTTTTATTATCTCTAAGCATCCAGTCTGAGCAGTTTATACCCATGGAACACACTGACAATCTTTACTTCACTGAATCTGTTTACAGCCCACATGCTGAATGTTACGTATCTTATATTGGGAATGAGATCTTATTATTCTTCATACTCATACTTTTCTGTACCTTGAATCTTTTCTTAAATGTCTAGATGTAAGAATGACCCCATTACTGCATGGCTTTGTAGATTTCACTGGCTAATTATGTCATTTAGCATTTTTTTTCTAATGGGTAAGAAAACCTATAAAGAAGTGAGATCAGCATTTCATTTGACTAAATATCTTAACAGCATTTGTACTAGTAAATGTCTGTTCAAATCTGGAACTGGATTGAATTTAGCACTGTAAAGTCTAGGCATAATGCTTAGGCAAGTACTTAGACTTCTCTAAGCTTCAGCTTTTCCATTTGATAAATGGGCATAATGCTCACCTCCTACGTTGCTATACCAAGTAAGAAAAAAGTCCCTAATGACCATAGGGCACATAGAGATTGAGATTGCTCAACCAGTACCAAGACTCTTTTGATTATATTCATAATTTCTTTCTTCCTCCCCTTCCACAGTCAGTCAGATATTTGACATTTATACCCATTACCATTTTTGTGCTTGTTATTATACTATAATCCTTAGTCTCTGTTTTATGTATATTTTTATTTATTTATGCTAAAAGTAAAATATATTTGAGAACAGACCATATTTTCTTTGTGTCCTACCATGTTGTTCAACAGCATGCCAGTTAGTGTTGGATGTATGGAAAATCTGGAACACACTGGCTTACCAATTGGTTGACATGGGTCAAAATATCTTACTTTTGATATGTAAATATTTTGGGATGTGTGCTTCTTACCATTGGTAATTAAGAGTTTCCCACAAAAATCATATCTCTAATAGTAATTATGTCAGAGTAAATAGGATTAAAGTTGTGAATAGAGAGGAAGAAGAAATTATTAGTTAAATTGACTCGTGTTTTCAGCTTACTAGAACATATTCTCTAAGCACAAATTAGAAATATTGTCAGTTCTAGTAATGGTTCACTATGTGTTTAAGTTGCTAATTACATTACACAGCTTTTGAGAAGCTGCCAGGGATGGTGAGGTGAAATTGTCACTAGAGATTTATCGAACAGGAAATGTCTAGGGGAGATTTAAAATTTTATAATTCACTGAAACAATTACATTAGTTGCACATAAATTTCTCTTGGTTTTATAGCATAGGGTTTCAAAGAAGGAAACATCTAATCCATATACGCAAGCATGCAATTTATTGTTTGAAGATTGTACACACATGGAAGATTATGCTTTCCAAATGTATTGGGAAGATTTATTTATTTCAGAATGGTATTTACCACATTCTTGACAAGCTATCCACCTCATAACCAAAGGCCTGTTGTAAATAGCCTATAAATTGTTTTCACGCTGGAAATTATTTAAACATCATTCCATTTATTCAGCAAAAAGACTTCTATTTCTTCTCTTCACAGCTTAGAAATACAGTGTATCTGTGAAAATCATGTCCATTGGCAAAGACAAAAGTACATTTATAATGCAATTCAGACACTAATACAAAAATTCATAGAAGACAACCTTTTTTGTAAATTAGCTTCATGTCTTATCATAATATTATTAAAGTTTAATGTAAGCTCTAGGGTGAGATGTTAGATCTGCCTATGACAGATTGGAAAGAGGATTCTGGAACATTTCAAAGGTAAAAGAAAATAGGACATGACAGATTAAAGAGCTCTGAACGGTGCTCACCTTCCTCAAACTGCCCTTTATCAGATGGATTAATGCATTCTTACCATTGGGAAAGACAGGCTACTACCTATGACAGTAACCAAAGAGCTTGCTGATGGTGACCCGGCATTAGCAGGAGAGGAGCGGGAAATGTTTACTTCCCCTGTCACTATCCTGAAAGAAAGAGACAGCAGTTGGCCTGTGGCTTATCTTAAAATAGCTTCATTAACACAAAGAAGCAAGTTGGAAAATAACAACATAGCAAATGTGGTCTAAATGCCTAAGATGTATGGCATCTGGCTAAAGAGCATATTTACTTGTTACATGAGAGTTACTTTGCAATTTTAACTTATTTTTAATATGAACATATTAAAACAGAATCATCTATGATTTGGTAAAACTTGAAAACAATTTCTTGAATTACTATTTTCTTAATTTGTTGATTAGAATATTTTTAAACAGTGTGTGTGTGTGTGTGTGTGTGTGTGTGTGTGTGTGCGCGCGCTTGGCATTGAATCCAGGGGCATTCTACCTCTCAGCAACACCCCCAGCCCTTTTTATTTTTAAACAGGACCTTGCTAAATTGCTGGGGGTCTTACTAAATTGCTAAGGTTGCTGAGGCTGGCATTTCTAATCTTTTTACATTAACTTTATTAAGGTATAAATTTCATCAAATAAAATGCATGTATTTTAAAGGTATTGTTCAGTGAGTTTTGAAAACACATATATTCCTCCACAAACCACACCTTGGTAAATACAGAGCACATGTCCATCGTTCTAGAACATTCCTTGATACCACTTTGTACCCAATCTCACTTCCAATCTCTGGACCCAGATCAACACCGGTCTACTTTGTTTCCCTATGGTTTAAATTTTCCTCTTCTAGATTTCATATAAACTAAAGAATACAAAATGTTCTCTTTTGCATCTGACACCTTTTACTCAGTACAATGTTTTTGAGCGTCATTCATGTTATGTGAATTCATAGTTTCTTCCACTTGTGTCACTGAATATTAATACCACCACGTGGAGAGTCCACAGCTTGCTTACAGATGTACTTTTTGATATTCCTTTGATTCCTTCCAGCTTTCTACAATTGAGGATTAAGCTTCTATGAGTTACACATCTTTTTGTGGACACATGTTTTCATTACTTTGGGAAAATTCCCAGGAGAAGAATCGCTAAATCACATGAAAAGTAAATTTCTAATTACACAGGAGACTACTAGATTATTTTCCAGAGTGGTTCTACATTAATACATTACATCCTAATACCTATGTGCAAAGTGAAAATCATTCCTTGTCTGAACCAACACTTGGTATTTTCAGTCTCTTTAATTTTAGCCATTATAGTGGGTGTACAATGCGAATTCATTGAAGCTTAAATTCATATTTTCTTCATGAATAATAATGTTGAGATTTTTTTTTCATGTGCTTTCTTTGTATATCTTTGTTGGTAAAGTATCCATTTGAATATTTTGTTCTTTTTGTTGGATTACTTGTTTTTTATTATTTTGTTGGAAATTCTTTACACATTGTAAGATACATGTATTGTGAACAATTTACTTTAAATCCATCTTGTCTCATTTTGTGATAGAACTTTCATACAGCAGACACATTCAAATTTTAATAAAAATTAATTTATCCATTTTTAGTGTTTTTGTTGTCCCATTTAAGAAATATTTGCCTAAAACAAGGTCACAAAAATGTTCTTTTATGTTTACTTCAAGAATTTGTATAGTTTTAGTTTCTACATTTAAATTCATGATAGATTTTGAATTAAATTTTGTATATGGTGCTATCTAGTATTGAATTTCATTATTTTTTCTATTGATAGCTCATTGTTCCAGTATCATTTGTTGAAAAGAATATGCTTTGATCTGAGAACCACCATGTCATCTTTGTAAAAAAAAAACCTATTGAAAATATATAAATAGATCTATTTCCAGACTTTCTATTCTGTTCCATTGATTCCATGCCATTTCTATATTGTCTTGATTACATTGTTATTTTATATCTTGAAATACAATATGGAAACTCTCCCAAGTTTGTCCTTTCAAAAGGTTGCCTTTGCTATTCTAGGTCTTTTGTATTTCCACATAAATTTTATAACCATTTTGTCAATTTCCACAAAAATAGTATTTTCACTGGCAGTATACTGAATTTGGGAAGAATTAATAGTTTAAGATATTGAGTGTTCCAATATATTACTGTGCTATATTAACCTGTTTACATTTTAATTTAACAAAATAGGATGTTTAAAGATTTTTAGGATGTCCTACATACACAATCATATTTTCTATGAATAAATACCATTTTATTTCTTAAATTCTAATCTATATCCATGTTTATATCTATCATCTATCTATCTCTTTATCTACCCAAAATTTTTAAGTTTCTTTTTCTTGCCTTATTGCTCTGGCCAGAACCTCTATTTTAATCCTGAATAATAATAGTGAGGGCAGACAACCTTGGTGTGTTCCTAATCTGAGGAAGTAATGTTAGTTCTTTCACTATTAACTACATGTAGGTTTCATGAAGATTTCATTCTCAGGTTGAGAGAATATAATATTATTCCCAGTTTGTTGAAAGTTTTGCTACTAATGGGTGTCAAATTTTGTCAAATGGCTTTTCTGCATATGTTGAGATAATCATATTCTTTCTTGGTTAGACTGCTAATATGCTGAATTACATTGATTGTCAAATGGCGGACCATCTTTACATTTATGGAATAAACTACATTTCATTAGTTTTTATAATTTTGGAGTCAATTGCTAATATTTTGTTAAAGATCTTTATGGTTACATTCATGAGGAATGTTTTTAATTTTCTTTCCTTGGTATATCTTTGTTGGATTTGGTTTCTGGGTGACATTGGCTTCATAAAATGAGTTTGGGAGCATTCCAACCTCCTAAATATTCAGAAGAGTTTGTGTAGAATTGGTATTATTTTTTATATTAAATGTTTAGTAGGATTTCTAATAAAGCCATCAGAACCTTGAAATTTTGTTTGAGAAGAGATTATTATAAATTTAATTCCACCAATAGGTATAATGTTATCAGAATTTTAAGTAGATATCTATGTACTTTTAATCAATTTGTCCACTTCAACTAAGACTTATCATATCCTTCTTTTATCCTTATAACATATAGGATCTATAGCAAGCTTTATTTCATTTCTAAGATTAATCACTTGTTTTTTTCTATTTTTCTTTATAATAGCTAAAACTTTAAAACCCCTGTTTATGTTTTTTATTTGCTCATATTTAATTTCCAGTCTTGTATTTGTTTTTCTTATATTTCTGCCCACTTTGAATTCAATTTTCTTTTCTAAAGAAAAGAAATCTAAATCTAAAGTTTGAAGCTAGCTTGATATGGTTGGGTTCTTACTACTTTTGCACAGTCCAGAAGACACCTTCAGAAAGAAATCTGGGGCAATTGTTGATGTCACTTTGTCTTTATTCATTCTCTAAAGATCACAGTCCTATATGGCCTATTGAACAATGCCTAGGAACAGTTGCTGCATATATTGATGTAATTTCTAGTTGTTTATAGGAGAGCATGTCTAATACTCATCACTCAAATGTATCTCAAAATGGAAATCTTCAGATAAACATTTAGCTTGCAATGTGTGTTAGTCAACTTTTCATCACTGTGACCAAAATACCTGACACGAACAACTTAGAGGAGGAAATACATATTTTGGCTCATGGTTTTGGAGATTTTAGTCCATGCTCAGCTGGCTCCATTGTGTTGGGTCTGAGGTGAGGCAGAACAACATGGTGGAAGTGTGTGGTGGAGGAAAGTTGCTCAACTCATAGCAGCCAGGAAGGAGACAGAGAGAGAGAGGGAACACGAGCAAGGACAATATAGTCCCCAAGGGCATGCCCTGGGTGACCTACCTCAACCATACCTCACCACCTCCCAGTAGTCTACTCAAAGCACTAATACATCAAGGGGATTAATCCACTGCTGAGGTTAGAACCCTCATGATCCAATCATTTCCTAAAAGACCCACCTGTGGATATCGCTGCTTTGGGGACCAAGCCTTTATTGCATGGGACACTGGGGATATTCCATATCAAAACTGTAACACAGTGTGTTACTAAGAACAATGGAAACATATATAGCTTAGTTTTATTTTTTGAAATTCAAAAGTTAAAGTACATTATTGAAACATGCAGATGAAGGTGATAAAAATATAAAGAAGGGAGAGAGAAATATTGTTTACATCTGGATCTGGGGGAAGGATGTAATCATGGTCAGGGAGCATGTACAGTGGGACTGGGATGATGGAAGTGTTCTATATATTATATAGGTGTTATAAAAAAGTAAACTGAGAAACATAAATTATTTACAGGGTTTACATGGGCAATTTATGAATTCCAGAATCAGTGCCAAATCAGAATTGGGCTTGTGCTTAGGCAAAAGTGTCAAAGGTCAAGGTTTTTCAAGGTGAGTGTGGATGCAAGAATAAATAAATTATTTAATTGGTTAAAAGCTGCCTTTTGTGGTTATCATAGTAAAAAGTCCCTGACTATGTAGTGAACTCTTAAACAGTTATTTCTTAAGCATATGTTTTGTTTTGTTTCCATAGAAACCCCAATGCATTGAAGCCATTCAGCCTAATGTCCTCCCATTAGTCATTTTAATAATAGTGACTATATGATTGCTCGCTTTATATTTGTTCTTTAAACTGTACATTTGGGTTTTATGCAGCAGTCTATATGTATGATATATCTTACAAATTAAAACTATTTTATGCACATATACATATGCCAAAAATGTTGAAATCGCTGGAAGAAGATACTATCTTCTTTTGCTCTCGAGTGGTGAAACTAAGGATGAATAGATGGTTTTCACAGTCCACTTAGAGTCATGCAATGTCAGTTTTGCTGACACAGACCTTAATCAAAGCCCTAGACTTCAGAAGCATTTGCTCCCCCCAACCAGCATTCCAATATAGTATTATTCTTGAAAAGTTCCTATTTGAAACAAAGAAATGCCTTTCAATGAAAGTAATAGAACAGTTTTGGTGAACTTTGTGACATGATTAATTTTCTAATTTTAGCATTTCAAAATCTTTCAACAGGTTATCAGACTTTGTGTCTATTAATTAACTTCCGGTTGCTGTGACCAAAATACCTGACATGAACAACTTAGCAGAGGAAAAGTTTCTGTGGTTCATGGTTTCAGAGTCAATAGTCAGGAGACTCCAAAGCAGAAACATCAAGGTGTGGCAGACAAAGCTGCTCAGTAGCCAGGAAGCAGAGAGGTAAAGAGCCAAAGGAAGGGGCCAGGGACAAGGATTTTCCTCAAGGTCACACCCTCAGTGACCTACCTAGCCACACCCTACCTGCCTATATTTCTACCCAGTAAGTCCATTCAAATTACAGATCCATCAATAGATTTATCCACTGATGAAATTAGAGACCTGATTCTATTATTTTACCTGTGAATATTTTTGCATTGCCAATACGTGAGCCTTTCTGGGGGACATTCTATATTCAGACCATAACAACATGTTTCTGCTTAGCTATGAGGAGACTCCTCAAGCTTCATGTCTATACTTATCAATACATATCATTTTCTTTTGCCCTGTGTGCATAATTTTTTTTTTTTTTTGCCTAATTTGCTACCCACTGGGACTGGTTACAAAGCAAATCTGAGAGCCCAGAAAAAGATCGCTTAAGAGACTGTTATTGCCAACTGAACTGCAGAAAACAAGAAAGGTGAACTATTATAATTAACCATGAAAAGGCTCCTTGTAATGTAGAAAATATCCTTTATTTAATATTCATGACTTTCATAATTTATTAATATCTGAGTTTTAAAAAGACCCCTTTAACTTTCTGGAAGGATTTTTTTAAATGTTATAACAATTTTATTTTATTTTTTTTAACTTTTTATGTTCATTTATTGGTGCATTGTAAATTGTAATTATACATTTTGATATATGTCAGGGTATGAACATCATACATGCACACATTGCGCATTTAGCCCTCCCTTCAATCCCACTCTATTCCCTCCCCCTTCCCTCCCTTTCATGCTCCAGATAGTGATTGAGTCTTATAGGTTTGTGTATGTACATCATGTGCTATAGTGTGTTTCCCTCCACTCCCCTCCCAACTCCCTCAGTTAGGTCACCTTTGTCCATCTAAAAATTTCTTCTTCTTCCCTTCTAAGTCCCTTCTACTTCCCATTCTATCTAGCTCCCACAGATTAGGGGGAACATCCGATTTTTTACTCTTAGTGACTTACTAATATCGCTTAGCTTTTCTATTTCATTTTCTTTCTTTTTTTTTTCCAGAACGTTCAGTCCATTTCAATGATTAGATAGAGAATTCTGATGTCCAGTCATGGAAAAATAACTATTTTCTGTTCTGGTTATTGTGAAATAAAGCTATTGAAGTTATCTGTGCCACTATGCAGTCCCATGTACTCAACGGAACAACTGCTCAGTTTTGGGCTCTGGGTAAGGTGAGGACAAATGGTTTAAGACCCATTGAGTAGATGCAGAGCAATAACAAAATGAGTTCCAACGCATTAATTAGAAGAAAGCACTAGGCATGAGAGGTTACTTTGAGTTTATTTGTTTTGAAGTTTTGCATCAATAAGCCCAATAAAACAGGTCCTCTCCAATGTAAGTTCATAGTTAAGGAAAGGAAAATAAGAGAAAATCTTGCATGTAACATGCAATCTTTGTATCATTGATTCTCTACCCCATTTTTTGTCTCATAAGAATGGATAGGAAAGGGTACTGCCCCTTCCAATGCAAGAACAGCAGGCATTGCCACCATTGTGCATTGTGTGTTGCTTAAGGATATTATTCAGAATTATTGATTGGTAAAATTTTTACTCAGAAAATAATGAACAAAAGTAGGAGGTCCAGCTATTTCAGATGAGAGTCTGAACACCAATACCATGACATATTCCTTGTGAAATTGCTCAATGGTAACATTGTACTATTTTATTTCAATCATTTCTGGAAAAAAATTCTACCAATAAGTCCAATGAATCAAGTCATAATCCTATTTTCATTCTTAACATGGCTCCTATTCTTCTTATATAGCATTTGAAATATATTTGAGTTGGATACTAAGAGATTTGGACTGAATATATCCCTTTACTACTATTAACTAACTTTGTGGACTTGAGTGAGTTCATCTTTCTAGTTCTTTAGGGATCAAATTTTATAAAGAGCATTTATCAAGTAGTATTTAGTGAGGGCAGCTCTAGGATATCGTCTGATATCAATTACTGAAAATTCATAATAGTAATAATAATATCCACTTATTGAGGAAATAAATGGTGATTATGTTCTAAATACTGTGTTAAACAGTATAAAACTATGTCCTTAAAAGTGATAAAAAGGGCTGGGCGTGGTGGCGCACCTTTGTAATCCCAGTTCTTGGGAGGCGGAGACCGGAGGATCCGGGTTCGCGGCCAGCCTCAGCTACTTAGTGAGGCGCTCCGCAACTTTGTGAGACCCGGTTTCAAAATAAAGGATAAAAATAGGGCCGGGGGTGTAGCACGGAGGTAGAATGCCCCTGGGTTCAATCCCCGGTACCGCAAAAAAAAAAAAGTGATAAAAAGGGACATGGTTGAGATATATTATAACTATAAGGTACAAAAAGTAAATAGCTAAGATAAAGAAATATTGTGTATAGACACAAAACAGAGCATTAGAAATGAAATTCACATTAGAAAATATGAAGATTTTCATAGACACTATGAAAATATGAATCATATTAAGTCTGAATGCAGAATGTGTTAATCAGCTTCCTATCACTGTGACAGATATCTGAGATAACCAACTTTCAAAAAGGAAAAGTTCAGTTTGGCGCACAGTTACAGGGATTTCAGGCCATGGTCTGGACCATTGCTTTGGGGCCTGTGGTGAGTCAGTGACATCATGGCTAGAACATGTGGCAGAGGAAGCTGTTCACCTAATGGCCAATAGGAAGCAAAGCAAGAGAGGAAGGGAGTGGAGTCTGAATATCCCTCCAAGGGCGCGCCCTCAGTGACCTAACTTCCTCTCACTAGGTCCCACCTCCGAGAGGTTCCACTACCTCCCGGGAGTTCCACAAGCTAAGGACCAAGGCTTCAACACATTGGCCTTTGGTGGACACTTACCCAAACCATAGCCCAGAGGAAAGAAAGATTAGGATACACACAATGAAAGGGAAGATGATAGGTATGACAAACAGAAATACAAATGATCCTGAGAAAATCTGGAAAAAATGGAAAAGAATCAATGATCTAATTGTTAATTTTAAAAAGAAAAAAAAAACTTCCCTTGCTATAAAAAGATATTTTATCTATAAAGACAGAAAGGACTTGTTTGATCCAGAAGAAAGAAATGGAATATAGATCCACATGTAAATAGAAATTTCAGACTTTTTCATTTCATCAATAGGTAAGTACTCTACACATCCAGAAGGAAAACTAGTGTTTATACAAACAAGCAAAATTTGGGTTAAGATTCTGTCTCCTTTATAATATTAAAAGTTAGCAGTTAATACAACAAAAATCAACAAAGCTTTGAAGCAAGTTAAAGCTCAAGTTTTATTCTTAGATAAATTATTTGTAGAGACAACAGAAAAGTTTTCTTGTGCAAGGTTTCTAAAAACAGACTATCCAGAGTATATCTAATAGAAAGTTAGTTTTCCCTAAAATGGGCATACCACTTGGATTTTAACACTAAATAGACCCAAAGCTGGCAAAGCTATTTAAATTCACTCATGATTTGTCTGCATATGACATAATTCTTGTTGCATCAAACAAAATAAGAGCTCAATTAAGTGTTAAATATATTCCATAAGCTGTTAGTCACCTTAAATTAACTATCTGAAAATTTATCTTTAATTGCAAATATTCATGAAACAAATATTTATCCACCTCTCACTGTAGAAGTTTCCAGCCTAGGAGAGGCAGATGAATAAACAGGCAATCATGCTACAGAGGTTGGAGTTAGGATAGAGGGAACAAGCTCATGCTCAGGAACACAGAGGGGTGATATCTAACTATCTCCAGAGACAGAAGAAGGCATCAAAACAGAGACAAGACCTAACCCTTAAAGGATCTGGAGTCCTTACTCTGAAGCAGAGTAATTCCACTCAAGGAAAGTCATCACATGAACAAACGGGACAATACACTCGCTCAAAGAACCAGGAATGTCTTCTTGCGCACCCATTCAGTCATGGGGTGTGAGCAGAAGAATGGTCATGACTATGCAGGGCCAGTGACCACCTCCACGACCAGTGCAGTCACACAAGGCTGGCCTCTTGCTTGAGAGTTACGCTCTGTGGTCACTAAATTGAAGTGCTTCCTTATTTTGTCTTTGAATTTCTGTTTCGTATTTGAATTCTGATGAGACAATGGAGTACTGCCTCCAAGACTCCCATCCAATCCCACCTTTGCTTTGTCTCTGACCCTCCTGAAGGGGATTGCCAGCCACCAAATCCCCATCCTCTCATGTCCTGGCCTCGCCCAGTTCAGTGGTAGCTGCCAATCTCCACAGCTGGTGGGAACCTAAGTTTTGGCAGAGTTGGGGTCAATAGCATCTGCGCTGCTGGCTCTGAGATGAGTTGAGCAGGGACCAGGTGGGAGCAAGACTCTTACACAGCCCCTATCTCGGTACTTAACACATCCCAGGCACAGTGTCAACACGTTTTGGGTCACCCATCCCCTGTGGGTTTGGGTAGGGGCCCAAGGGAAGAGGTAATGTCTGACTTGACTTCCCTGCTCCAGTTCACAGCACTTTTGTCAGACATCTGTTGGAGGGAGAAACACAGTAACTAAGGAACTGCATGCAACCATGTCAGACAGCAGGGTCCTCCTCACCTGTGAGGTCTAAACCTGCAACATGCCCAGGAGAGTATGACACTAAATAGCAACAAAGCAAAACAAACAAACAAACAAACAAAAACCAAAATCACTATTATGAACTCAATGCATGCCCCTGCATTGGAATGTTGAATTCCTAACTCCCAATGTGATGATGTTATGAGGTGGAGCATTTATGATGGGATTAGTGCCCTTGTAAGAACAGTGGAAAAAACTTCCTTTTCTCCTCTCTCTCTCTTTCTCTCTGGCAGTCTGCAACCCAGAAGGCTCTCACCAAAATCTAAACCTGATGTCACCTGATCTCAGACATCTAGCCTCCAAAACTAAAAAATAAATTCTTGCTTTGCCAGGCATGGTGGCACATGCCTGTTACCCCAGCGCTGGGAGATTGAGATGGGAGGATCGCAGGTTCACAGGTTCAAGGCCAGCTTCAGCAATTTAGGGAGACTCTGTCTCAAAAAGTTTAAAAGAGAGGGGGCTGGGGGTGTAGCTTGGAAGTAGAATATTCCTGGGTTCAGTCCCTAGTATTAAAAAAAGAACTGTTTTTCATAAGACACTTTTGTTACAGTAGCCCAAACTAAGAGTACCATCATGATGGTTTAAAGAAGAAAGAGTCTCTAAGTTTTTGACTTGGGGTCTCATGCTGCTTGCCACCCAGGAATGCCTGTTAAAAGTTTGCCAATTCATCTTGTGGTGAGGGAGGCCACACAGCACGGGCCTTCCATGTGAGGAAGACAGACTGACCTTTGAGTTCCTCCTGGCTCTCCCTGGTACCTCAAACTAATGGCATTGCTTCAGGTTGTGGCCGTGCTGTTCCAATTGGATTAGCAAGCTCTAGTGACAACACTGTGGCCCTTCAAACAAATCTGTGTCATGTTTCCTGTTAGGTGGCTGGCCAGAGCAAAATCAACTCCACTTTGCAAACCCAACATAAAACAAGCCCTCCACTTACTGGATAAGTCCCCATATCTTTCTTACTGGAACTCTTCCATATCTTGCTTGGCACAATGGACCTTTAGATAACCCCTTAGTAGTGGCCAAATGTCACTTTCCCACCTTAAGTACTACCCACCAGAATTTGAACTTCCATCCAAAATAACCGAAACTCCCAGCCTGTAGCAGACACAGGCTCCATCCTTTATTGGAGACCCCCTCTGCAGGTTTTACCTCAATAAAGCCCCTTCTGCCTAATGCCATCTCCCTCCTCCTTCTTTCCCCCAACCTTTCATTTTCAACTACTGGGACTATGACTAATCTGATAATTGTGCACCTTGCATTGCAAATTGCAAAAGCCACTCAGTAATAGGTTGATTGTCAAGGTTTTTAGCCCATACTGCCTACCATCCATGGGCCTCTCTTATTATTGAGTATTGAAACGGTTTTCTCAAAAATGTACCCAAAAATATTTCTTCTCTACTCCACTCACCTCTTCCCAGTGCAGACACATAAGTAGGACAGTTTTTATCACTGAATGTGACTGCCCCCTGAAAAGAACCATGCCCTCTCTGCTGCTTTCTGGATAATGATTAGGACAAAGGCCTGGAGGTTTATATAGAACCTGTACTGGTCAGGGTTCACTAGACTAACAAAATTCACAGAATGAGTATATGGAAAAAGGGATTTATCAGATCAGCTTACAATGTAGTCCCGAGTTCCGACTGCACACAGAGAGTCAGAGGAACCAGTAGCTGGTCAAGCGGTCTAAGAGCTCTTCGGAGAAACAATGTGAAGTTTCAGTTCGAAGGGCTGGAGGCCGATGATCTCAGACAAGAGCAGAAGATCATGAAGCTCTTCAGAGAAACGGCAAAGTTGGAGGCCGACGATCTCAGACGAGAGCAGATGCGTTTTCTTCGGAAAGAGTCGCGCATCCCTCTACATGGCTTTCTCCTTCTTTTATCTAAGTCCTGCACCTATCAGAACCCGGCTGCCTACATTTAGGGCAGGACTTTCTGTTTAATCTGTCAAATGATCTTGGGGATGTCATGATCCGGTCAAGTTGACAAATTAGATTAACTATCACAGAACCCTTCTGAAAAACTGAGATTCTAACCTGATAATTTCTACATGATGCTTCTGTCCTTAAATTGAAGCCTCAGTCACAAGCCCAGTCAATTCATTCTTAAGGTAGCAGCTCAGGCCAAAAGGAGATAAGAAGATTCAAACTTAAAGGCAGGCACAGTGCTGCATGCCTGTAATCCCAGTACTTGGGAGGCTAAGACAGGAGGATTGCAGATTTGAGGCCAGCCTCAGCAATTTAGCAAGACCCTATTTCAAAATAAAAATAAAATAGGGCTGGGGGTATAGCTCAGAGGTAGAATGCCCCTGGGTTCAATACCCAGTACCAAAAAAAAAAAAGAAAGGAAAAAACATCTGGATTCTCTAGTTGCATTGACCTGGCCCTAGATCATAAGAACTGTGACCACCCCATGTAGTACATTTCTCACCAAGTCCCTGAACATGAGCCAAAGTGGAAGACATGATGGATCTCTGTAAGTTTCTAAAAATACCATTGTTTCCTTGCACCTGGCCCTTCTGGACAAAAACTCTGGGTGCAAGAAGAAGAAAGATGATTGGGGTAAAAATTGAAATAAAGGGACACAGCAAGTTTGTGGTGGTAGATGGAAAGCAATTACCCCACACCTGGGGAAGGAATAACCCAGTCCCCAGGAGGCATGGGGAGAAGTCATGAGAATGATCTTTGTCTTTCGTCTGTCAGATGACCACAATTTGATCCCCACTGCCCCTGACCTTACTGAGAAGTCTGTTAGAAGTAGCTGGAGATGGCCTCAGGTTCTGCACTTCCCATGCAAAACCTCTTTCACCTCTGGATGTTGTCCTACCTCCATTCCTGGGTCTGCTGCTCAGTCATTCCAAGAGAGAGCACAGTGCCCCCTGCCGGCAGTTTGGACAAATAGGACAGGTCAGCCGATCGCACTCAGGTAGTCCTGACTTGTTTTTTCTCAAATTGCACTGAGAACACCAAGGCTACCTGTTGGCCAGGAAACCATGTTGGAGGCACTGTTGTCTGTGCCCTCCAACTAACAGAGGTCTCACCTGGGGACACCAGCCTTGACATTTAAGGAATAAAGTATTATTACAGACATAAATATTACTTGCATCCTCTACCCACTTCCACTGATAGATCTTTGGGAAAAATTTAGTTAGATTTGCTGCATATTTTTCTGTCTTACCCACTAGATGTGAACAGCTTAAAGATAAACAGCTACAAACAAACACACAAGTATTTTCTGGACACCCACAGAGTGCTGTGCGCCCTGATTTTCTTTGAAGATAAAGCAGTTAACTAACACACACATGTACACGTGCACACACACACACACACACACAATGTATTTACCTCAGTCTAGTGGTAACTGTTTTTCTCATTTACTTATGTGCTTAACACTGTTCTCGGCAGTGAGTTAGCTTCTACCAAATGTTTACTTAAATTGACTTTAGGGCAGGAATCAAGCCTTGTGTGGACAAGTGGTTCTCAAGGAGAGTGATTTTGCCTCCCAGGGGACATGTGGCAATGTCTGGAGATTTTTGGGGTTGTAGCTGATAAAATACTACTGGTACTCAGTAGGTAGAGGCCAGAGAGGCTGCTAAACATATTACAATGCACAAGCTGGTCTCTCACAGTAAAGACTTATCTGGTCCAATATTTTGGTTGCACCAAGATGGTAAAACCTTGGTATAGACAGAAGATTATTTTTCTTTCCCTCCCTTCCTTGTTGAAGATTGTATACAAATTGGTTTATGTTTTCATGTGCTCTTGTATTCTAGAGAAAGAAGGTGCTTAGCTTTCAGTAAACTCTCAGAGATTAAGAACTGTTGACATGAATAATATAGATAGATATTCTTCATTCCCAGACATTGCACGGATCCTCATTGCCTTGTAAAAGTCTGCATCTTTCAACTAATCTGCTGGAGAAAACAGTTTCTTTCTATGTAAAATACTTAACTTACTAGTTTAATTTATGATCCCAAGAAGAAGGAGGCCTGGTCACTAGAAAATGGAAAGAAACTGTACAGAAAAGTAGACAGTAATAAGAAGTATATGAGCAGGTGAAACCATCTAGGAGGATTTTTTTAAAGGCAGGTGTTGTAGGTTAAATTGAGTCACCCCAAAATTTATATGTTGAAGTCCTAACAACTAGTACCTCAGAATCTGAGCTGATTTAGAAATGGGATTTTTATGAGTATAATTAGTCAAGATGAGGTCACCTGGCAGTAGTGGGCCTCTAATCCAATATGACCACTACTATTATTAAAAGGAGGAATTTGAACACAGATATACATGGGGAGAAGGCCATGTGAAGGTCAAGGCAGAGTTGAGGGTGATGCTTCTGCAAGACAAGGAATGTCAAAGATTGTCAGCAGCTGGGCATGGTAGCACACACCTGAAATCCCAGTACTTGGTAAACTGAATTAGGAGGATCACAGGTTCGAGGACAGACTCAGCAACTTAGCGAGACCCTCAGCAACTTAGTAAGATCCTGTTTCAAAACAAAAAATAAAAAAGGGGTAGAATGCCCCTGGGTTCCATCCCCAGTACTGAAAAAAAAAAGACCCAGCTATACCACTCCTGGGTATCTATCCAAAATAATTAAAACCAGACTACAATAGTAATGCATGCATATCTATGTTTACAGCTGCACAATTCATAATCACCAAACTATGGAACCAGCCCAGAAGTCCATCAACAGATGAATGGATTACAAAATTATGGGATATATACACAATGGGATTCTACTCATCCATAAAGAAGAACAAAATTATGTCATTTGTAGGGAAAGGGTTGAAACTAGAGAATACTGTACTAAGTGAGATTAGTCAGTCACAAAAAATGAAGGGTCCAATGTTCTCCCTCATATGCAGAAGCTAGGGAGATATTGGGACAGAGAAGGGACTCCAGACAAAGGAGGAGAAACCTTAGTGGAGTGAAGGAGGGGACCTAACTGAGGGAGATGGGAGGGGAGGAGGAAGATTTGAAGAGGGAAACACCTCAATGGACATGATGTACATACACAAACTTATCAAAGCCAATCACTGTGCTGAGCACGGGAAGGTGGGGAGGGAGAGAGAGTGGGGTGGAAACTGGGGGAGGGCTTAACGAGTGTTGTGTGTATGTGTGCCTCTATCACCCCTAACTGCATCAAGATGTATGATCACAATGCACCAATTATAAAAAAAAAAAAAAGATTGCCAGCAAACAGAAGAAACTAGGGGAGAGGCATGGATTTTTTTCTTTCTTGCAGCCCTCAGATGGAACCAATCCTATAGATAACCTTGATCTTGGACTTCTAGTCTCCAGAACTACAAGAGAATACATTTCTATTGTTTAAGCCATTTCGTTTGGTACATTCTTATAGCAGCTCTCATGAATAAAGGAGGGGCTATTTTCCCCCATTTACATAAGAATACACTCACTATTCTTCCTTCCTTCATGCTGCCCTCCTAGATTATGTGATAAAAAAAATGACTATAAGCCAGGCATGGTGGCACACGCTTGTAATCCCAGTACTCGGGAGGCTGAAACTGGAGGATCGCAGGTTCGCGGCCAGCCTCAGCTACTTAGGAAGGCCCTCTGCAACTTAGTGAGACCCTGTTTCAAAATAAAGAATAAAAAAATAGGGCTGGGGGTGTAGCTCGGAGGTAGAATGCCCCTGGGTTCAATCCCCGGTACCCCCCACACACATAATAATAATAATAATGAGTATATAATTTAGCTGTGATGTGTTTTAAGAACTGATACGTCCTTTACTATATACCCACTTTAATGGATGATATTATTTGCTTCTCACATTTTCTAAAATGTTAGGTTCTATCATTGTCTCATTTATACACATAGCAATAGAGTTTAAGTAGTTTGCCCACCAGTCCAAAAGCCAGAGATAGTAGTATGTGGACTTGATAGCTGGCAGGGAGTTCCAGAGCTGGTACACTGCCTTGTTTTGCTTTTCTCTCCTTGTCTTTTGTGTTCAGATTGCTGAGCAGGAGCATGCAGCAGAACTGTACAATATTTCATCCTTGTATTGGGTGCTAGATTTGGGTCCATTTCACAGGTGTTGTTGGCACAAGGTTCCAACTTCTTGCCTTTCCCTGTCACCCACCTGCTCACAAGCACAGCCTCCAATTATATCGAGCCCTTTGATCTTATTATTGTTGTTGTTGTTTGGTCCCAGGGATTGAACCCAGGGCATTCTATCTCTGAGCTACACCCCCAGCTTGTTTTTATTTTTATTTTGAAACAGGGTCTCTTTAAGTTCCTGAGGCCGGCCTTGAACCTGCAATCCAACTATCTCAGCCTCCAGAGTACTTGGATTACATGCATGGCCACCACACCCAGACTGATCTCATTTTTCTATTGTTGCTCAGACCTCACGCTGCTGGAGTTCAGGAAACCAGCATTTTCCAACATTATTTTTAAGGCCATGGTTATGTGGTATTTATTCATAGGGAGAAAATAAAATGTAGGATTCCTGATAAAATTTTAGATGAATGTTTTATTCACTTCTAGAGGGGGAAAAAACCTACTACTGATTAAATATATTTATACTGCAATTCTAAATAAATATTCATTATTTCAAAATAAAATTTAGGACTTTAAATTGTTTTGAGAAACCTTTACTGATTTCATTACCTATTATCTCAAATACTAACATGTAAATTAAATTAGAGGAATTTTACTAAAACAAGAGGTTAAATTACTAGCTTGATTAATTGCGTGTGTGTTTGTATGTGTATTTTTGAACTGACTACCCAATTCAGTCAAAACAGTTACAAAGATTGTAAAGATCTACCCAACTCAGATTCCTAGTTTGATTTAGAAGCTAAATCTAAGAAGTATAAATACAAATTGTAAAAAAAATAATTAAGAAGTAGAATGCGTTGTTTCCTTTTTTCATAAATTAATACTATATATTAATATTAATAGAGAAGACTTAATTTTTGTCTTCATTTTCAACTAGTCCTATCTATTACATTAGAATATTTAATCAACTTGTCAATATAGTCAACTAAGGAACTTATTTTCTATAAAAAAAAAGTTAAACCAAAAAAAAACTTCAAACCCATTGACCTGATAACAACTGCTTCTTCCTAAAAATTACTTTTTTATTTGTTAACTCCTGTTGTCATGTATCTTTTCTCTCCCAAAACACATATACACACACATACCTCACTGTGACCACATTGAATTTTACAGTTCATTCCTGAATATGTTATCTTTTTTATTCAGGCGTGCATAAGTTTGCAAACACTGAATCCTCAACCTTTTCTTATATAGCCAGTTCTTGTCCTCGTTTAAAACCCCAGTTTAATGTTGCCATTTACAAATGCAGTTGAGATAGGTAGTTCTAGTATTGAATAGCACAAAGGGGTAACTATAGTCTACAAAAATTAATTTTTATTTATAATAATAAACAATAAAATTATTAACACATTAAATAAGTGTGTATTTTATTAGTAATAATTATTAATAAAATAAAAAGTGATAATAAATAAAAATAAAATTAATAATTATACCTGTCAAAATAAGAAAAATTAATTAGACCTGTCAAAATAACTGGAGGAGAGGAGTTTAATGGATCACAATAAGTAGAAATAATAATATTTGAGAAGACCCTGATGCTAATTACCCTGATTTGATGATTGCACCTTGTATACATGTATCAAAATATAATACTATAACCCCACGAATATGTAAAAAACTTATATGTATAGGACTTATATGTTGTTTCAGTCAGCATTTCCTCTGCTTTGCTTCAAAGTACCTGATGATCACAACTTAGAGGAAAGAATATTTATTTGCTCTCAGTCTGTGGAGCTCAGGGCATGGAGGACAGAAGAGAGAGAGAAAAAGGGACTGGGAGCAATGGACATATAGAGTACCCCAGGCCACACCCCTGGGTATCTGTCCTCAGCAACCAAGCCCCCCCTCCAACATGGCTGCCTTGTCTACGTCTTGAGGGCTGGGGACATTCTAAATCCAAGCCATAGCATATGTCAATTAAAAGCATGTCCCCACCGCCATAGTTTGTCGTCAGTTTCTGTTTTTGCTATTGATTCACATGAAGAGGCATTCTTACTCTATATGGAAATGAGCAAAGATTTCTAACTAGAAATGTGTAATATTTTTGAGAGTACTTTGGTCAATTATTTGTCATAAAGTCCCTTGATGCTTCCAAGATACAGCCTAGTGAAATTGGTTTTTTACCAATGTCCCATGCCAGAACTGAGAAGATGTTGAGGCAGGATGCCTGTTCCAATATCAAATGAGTAAAAAGATACATGATTTAGAGTGAAAAATGAGCCTGAGCTATGAGTAGGACATTCGGTGCACTCAAAAGATTACTGGCTGTACAATACTTCCTAGCACCATCACTTGCTCTTCAGAGATTTAAATTTCCTGAAAGAAATAAATAGGCTTGGGAGGGTATCACCTGTGAAATTCTCAGTTAGGCACAGAGGAGGCAGCTGACAGAAAACACATGGCCTTTTCCGTAGACATGATCAGTGTTTGAAAACCATGCATAACATGAGTATCAGTGGCATCAAAGCCCATCAGTGGAAAGACATGCAAATGTGTGGGTGGATGGGGAAGGATGATAGTAGCACTATTATAAGGAATCAACATTCGTCAGGGAGCGTCGTTAGCAACAGATTTTTGACTGATAGTGAATATAAACTTGGGAACTTAAAGTAAAACCATAGGTATGTTTCTTTGTTGACATTAGATAGCATTGCCTGTTCGTTATTCCTACTCTTTCTTTTAAATATCTTATTGCTTTGCTTTTCATAAATAGAGAAGCAATGAACTATTGGTTGGGATAGATTTTCTTTTAGCTTTGATGATAGGGATTCAAGTGACTACATTGTTCCATATCCAGGGTTCCTCTGACATTGGATTTACCTAGCTATATGGATGACTTCCAAATTAGCACAAGTTAGGAATTAAAGTAAGTTGAATTAGTAAAGTTTGACTTTTAAAAGCTGCCTTTAGAAAGTTACATTAGGATTCATTATCATTGAGAAAAAAATTAAAAAAATATTTGGAAGTCTGTTTGAAATCATAAACTATCTTAGAGTTGTTAAAAATAAAATGGGTTACAAAAAGGGTCAGTTTCCATTAGGTTTAAGGTATTTTAAGTTTCCTGGAAAATAGAACATATAGAAATTAAAAGCAGATGTTACCAAATTGATGCTCTGGAAAACACCTAAGAGGCTTAATCCTCTGCAAGGTAACACTGCTTGCCCCAAAACTTTATTTGCCAATTTTTTTTTTGCAGTGTGAGCTTTGACAACCACACTGTTCCCAGAACAAACATATATATTATTATATTATCCCCATGCCTTGGCTATTACTGCCCCTTACGGTATTGAACATTCCGCCCTGGGCTGCCTCACTGCCAAGTAAAAGCAACATATCTATTCATTTTTCCCCCACAAGAAACCAGGCCAAATTTAATATCTGGCAACTTAGCATACAAACCTGTGGCCCAATTTACTGCTAAATTCATGTTGGCCAAGGCAAAATTAAAAAATAAAATCTAGTATTTTTATCCCCTAGCTATTTGCCTTTACTTTGACTAACATCATTTTGACACAAAGAGGGGTAAAAAAAATTGAATAAACCCTCTGGATTCTGACTTCTGCAGTAAATTTTGAATTATACAGAAGACAACTAATCAATTCTTAGAACTTTCCTGAGACTATTGAGCATAATATTGTATAGTGCCTGAGTTGCTCCCTGGAGAGACATCCATAGAGATTCATTAATTTTTTTCCTGCTACAAAGGTACTATTTCACATATTACAAACACTTTCAAACCTGTAATGTATATATTAAAAGATATAGGAAGTCTAACTGGGCATGGCTGTGAAGGCAAAGCCAACAGTTTTTTTCTGCACTTTGCCTATGTGAAATCTGTGCTTTCTGGCCTGTGCACTGTCGATGTCAATTTGTGGCCCTGCCTCCTAAACTGCACGAAATTATCCTGAGGTCTGAGGCCATTGCAGCAGCTCTGTTTTTACAGCCTTGCAGGTGGGCTGCTGGCCAGCTGTGTTGGTTTTTAGTAGCCATATTTTCCATGACTTGATGGTATACCTCATCTACATGTAGGTTGAGAATTGGCATGTACCTTCATCTGCTATAATGTTTTCCAACCTCCTTGGTGCTGTTGACATTTTTGGACTTGAAAACTCTTTGTTGTGTGTGTTTTTTTGGGGGTGTCCTCTTTATGGTAGGATATTTAGCGGCATCCCAGATCTCTATCCATAGATGCCAGTATCGCCCCCACTTGTAGGTTGTGACATACAGTAATATATCCAAATATTTCCAAGGGTTCTCAGGAGTCGAGGTAGGGGTGGGGGGCAAAACCACATTCATTTGAGAAGCGTTGTTTCAGATAGAGGGAAGATAAGAACCTTGGCAACACAGAAGTATTGTTTAGGAAGATGTATCTGGTGGCACTGGAGAAGATACAAGGATAAGATAAGACAAATCAAAACAATGACTTAGGAAGAAAAGAGGCCACATTACAGTGCCCAATTGGGAAATTGAGTTGTCTTTGACTTAATTTCAAGAAATGTTTATTAAGTTGCTGCTATGTGCTAAGCACGGTGAGTGTTGCTACCGATATTTAGACCAGTGATACATTTAAATTGCTTGCAGTCTGGTAGGGGAATTAGAAAAGGAAACACAATTACAGTCATGTATGAACTGCAGAAGTGGAACTTAACCCAGTTGATTAAAAGGGGCAGGGAATGAAGTGACAAGAAAGGCTCCCAGAAGACTGACCTATGTGTTGAAGGTCAAAATAGTGTTAATCACATTTGGAAGAGTGTGGGAAGGATTGTGCTTATAGGAAACAGCAGGTGCAGAAGTGTGTAATAGGAGTGTGTGTTTCTGTGTGGGTGTGAGGGGGGGTAGAAAGAGACAGAAACAGAGATGGTCAGAGATAGACAGAGAAGGAGGCAATGCAAGAGAATAATGCATTTAGAGAATAATATGTTGTTCAGCCTTGATGGATTAAAGATGCTGAATGGAAAAATAATCAAGAGATGAAGCTGGAGAAGGTGTCAGGGATGAAATTACAATGGGTTTTGCGAAGTAGTTTAAGTTTCCCTGCAAGGACATGAGTAGAATTGTGAGCTGAAGAATGATTTGATAAAATTGGTGTTGTAGACAGATAACTCTGAGAGTAGTAGTGGAGAGATCTGAGGCACAAACATGAAGGCTGGCACACATGCAAGGTAATGATTAAAGAAAACTTGAGAAGCAGAATAAAAGGTAATAATTACAACCCTCTTCCACCATTTGTCCCTCACTCCTCAAAACACTAAATTGCCAAGGAAGAACAGGAGTAACTATACCAGATAGATGAGTGTAGACAGGATCTGGAGGATAAGGGTGTAGAGAAAAGAAAAGAAAAGAAAAGAAAAGAAAAGAAAAGAAAAGAAAAGAAAAGAAAAGAAAAGAAAAGAAAACTACAGGGATAATCCCAGGTCTCCTGTTTAAGTGATTAGTTGCCTGGTTGACTCATTTGTTAAGTGTAGGGGATGGGGAAGAAAAGAAATATAATCATGTTTTGGGGAAGGATGATATTCTGTTTTGAACACATTAAACTTTAAGTTGCCTGAGGCATGTTCCAGGAGATACGTACAGTGGTAGTTGATATTTGGTTTTGCAGTTCAGTGAAGAGATCTCGTTTGGAGATGTAGACATATAAACCATTTGTGAATATGCGATCGCTGCAGCCAGAGCTATAGAGAATCCTACTCTGAAGAATGAATGAATTCAGAGCAAAGGTAGTAAGGCATCCGCCAAGCGAGGAAGGAGAGCAGAGCCAAGAGTTCAAGTAAGGCTTGCGCGTCCACAGTCTGAGCTCTGAACACTGTGTGGTCTTGACTCTGACTGTAAACATCAGCCCAGAACTCATTCTTAGAACTCACCACTCAAGCATCACTAGTGGGGCCTTTCCTCCATCTCCTTAGCAGAAACGATAATGCTCCTTAAAGCAGCACTGTCCCCTGTGTATACTTTTACTGAGAACTCAACATACTGAATGTGTTTTGTTTACATTAGATATTGCAGCTTATGGAAGGAAGAGGACTCATTAAAACCAGCCTGTATTTCCTACACACAACAGATTGATCATACATAGTAGATGCTTAATAAAGTTTTGTTGAAAGAAATATAAACGATGATAGTCTGCAAGAGATAAGTCAAACCAAGGGTAGTACATTTTTATAAACTCCTCCTTTTTGCCATAACTTGAAAGATTAACTAGGCGTAAAATATTTTATATTCATGTTTATTTTAAAATATATACCCAGCCACAAACTTTTTGTACATTCTGTATTTTCATTTTTAAGTTTAATGTGGTGAGCAGTGCCTTCATCAAGACAAAGCTACAAAGTTCAAGAGAGAGACAACTTTGGGAATCAGGCATACATAATAAAGAACAGGCTCTCTAATTGGATTTCTTCATCTTTTATAAACAAAATTCTAGAAGATGGCAAAAGAAATAAGATTCCATTTCTTTTAAGGTCCATAACAAGCCATCATCTCTTAATTTAGAATGATGGATAATTTGATCCCATTTTGGTTGGTGATATGTATTTTATTGAGGACTTTTGCAAAGGTGGACCAGTATGTACACCTATTAAATGAAGCATAAAGCATTCATTTTAGGAGTTTTCATTCATTTTAAGAGCACTATCAAAAGCACCCTAGATCTTACTTCTTAAGGTAGGTGGCCTTGAAATCATTTAAACTCTAAGCCTGAACAAAATAGAGAAAGGAAAAGAGCAAGTAAGGACAAATGTTACCCCTCTGTTTTATTTTTATATATATTTTAATGTTTTGGTACTGGGATTGAACCCAGGGACATTCTACCTCCGAGCTACACCTCCAGCCCTTTTAATTTTTTTATTTTGAAACCAGGGCTCAATAAGTTGTTGAGGGGCTTGCTAATTGTTGAGGGTCTCACTAAACTGCTGAGGCTGCTCAAACCTACAATCCTCCTGTCTCATCCTCCCAAGTACTGGGATTACAGGCGGGCACGACTACCCCTTTGTTTTTATAGAATGTGTTTCAGTGAGATTACTAAATAATTATAACTATTACTAAAAATTATATTCTAAAATACATAGCCAATGCATATGGAATACAAAATGCCTACAGCCTACTAGTGGAGAAAAGTGGTACCACATTCTCTCAATGTCCTGCAATGGCTTCCAAGAAAATCAAAACTGGATGAACCGCGATGGCCGAGCATCATGCATGGAGATGGTGCAATGCGTCCACAGTCCACTGGGCATGTGCTCTGAATTGTTTTCCCAGTTGTGGTGATAGATTTGAACTGATTCATCTGCACTTTCTCACCCAGTCTTAGTGACCAAGGGCACATATTTTGGGGACAGCTGGCTGAGGCTAGTGGTAAAGTCTGTGGCCACAGAACAGAGGAATTCAACTGGCCAAACCCACAACCTTGGCCTCATTAGTACTGTGCTCAAACCAGCTGAGCTAACTGGTGGCAGATGCAGTCCTCAGTGCTGCACACATTTTCAGAGTATTCGAAAGTCCCAACAGGTCCCAACTGGACACCATCGGATCCTTATATACTTGCATTGAGGCCAAAAAAAGCTGCACATAGTGGTTTGGCTTTTCTTAAACATCCGTCAGAATTGCCTGTCATTTCCTATGTTTATGGCTAAATGAGGCTCAAGTCATCAGGCCCCACTTCTGACATGAGGTTTTTATCAGTGGAAAATGGAAGCAGATGATTCCATCATCTTTGAAAGTAGTGACATGGGGTGATGCTGACATCATGTGAAATCTGTGTTGAAACCACCTTA
Source organism: Glis glis (assembly GCA_004027185.1). Lineage (NCBI taxonomy): Eukaryota > Metazoa > Chordata > Mammalia > Rodentia > Gliridae > Glis > Glis glis. Next base: position 43,216 of record PVJS01002157.1, on the reverse strand, counting down.
GTACCCACCAATTACTTCTTGAAAAAAACTAATGCCTTTAGAGTCTTACATAAGCTTTTCTGAAAGGACTGATTCTAAAATAGTCAACTGGGGGCTTTTCCCCTTGAAAAGTGATTTAGCTTGTTTTGTCACAAATTTTATCCTCATGTGCTTATCATAAAACAGGATTGAGGTAAAAATAAGGTCTAAACTATCTTAGAGATTCTCAGCCTTGGATACACATTGGAATAATCTGGGGAACTTTAAAATCACTAATGCCTGCTCCAAGTGGTCTAGGGCGTGATTTTAATGTCAATCACAGTGGAGAGCTCTGCTTTGAAATTTAGGGGAGAGAGTCAAGAGCTGCGCTTACTCAATAGTTTGTATTTGGCAGAGCGCTTTCTGAATTCCCATGAATTTAACTAGTTAGCACTATTTCCATATGTGCATTCCATATGAAATTATATCAGCGGCAGAATCTATGTGGAATTTCTCTAAACATTTACTTTTCTCCTTAAAGAAAAAGACCAGTGTTCATTATATAAATGCAAACTTCTGTGAAATGTGTTGGGCTTCGCATTTCATGCCCATGCCTCCACTGAGGCACACATATTATAAGCAGGACACTTAAATATTATATTCAGTATAATACATTGTCAATGGCTTCCTGCCACTCATTTTCTAATGCGTTTTTAAAGGGAGTAAAGTGAGTTGAATTTTCCAGCTGAGAACCTGATACTCTGTTATTGTCAGCATTATCCACTGGGCAGCTCAGTGGTTATGATTTCTCGTCCTCTGCTCAGGCAGTATGAGGGTTTACCATACCATTTTTAAGACGTCTGCTTAATTTTATTCAGAAAAAAAAGAGAGTTATTAAAATGCTATGATGACACTTTAAGGATGAAATTCTCATGTAATGACTATGTCGAATACTCTAGTATTTATTCATTTCTTTTATTTAAATTCCTCCAAATCCATGATAATTCAATGTGCTTGTTTTTATAGAAGAATAAATTGGGGGTCAAGAAGATTATGTCATTTGTGTAGATCACACAGCAAATGTTTATCCAAGGTAGTTTTAAATTCATCTACTCATGACTTGAAAAGTAAAACCTGAAATCAAATCATTAAGAGAATAGCTGGCGTAGGAATCACTTATCAATCTGACTAACATGTACCAGGAGCGGGGGGAGAGTCGGGTGGGATCTGGAGGGAAACACACCAAGTGCTGTGCGCATGTGTGTTTGTATCACTTTGAACCTCACTATTATGGATAATTACAATGCATTAATAAAAGTATTTAAAAGAAAGAGTAGCTGATGTAGGGAAGTGGCTAATTCTAGTGGCAGAGGAGGTGATTCACAAGATCAGCTTTGAGAAGGCCTTCCTCCAATATTCTGGCTTTCTCTTTAATGGGACAGATGAATTTGGTTGGCTGGTAGGGATAAGAACATATTATTTAGTTAATACAAATTGATTGCCAATGCTTTCTGTATTTTCAGTTCATATATATTGTCCTTCTTTAAACTCTGAAATTGAGATTATACCATTAAGTATTTACTCAAATAGCAAGGGATTAAAACATTTGACCATTGTTTGATCCTCAGAAATGGCCACAAAGAAAACACAGTAACAGTATAGCATCTACCATTTACAAGATAATCAATTTCCAATTTACAGAGAGTTTCTGCACTGGTACTTTTACAGTTTACTGGCTACCTTTTTTAAAAAAAAATAAGAAAAGACACTTGAAATTTACTCACCATTGTTTATTTATAATATTGACCTTATAAACTACTATTTTTAAACTGCTATTTAGTAGTTGCAAGAGGTGTTTGAAAATTCACAAGTTGTAAAAGGGCAAACAAGGAGAAGTCTCCTTCTAGCTTGGATCCTCTGAGTCTGAAAGTTTAAAGGGCTTGCTCGTGATAGCACAGAAGCAGCAAGTAAAAAAGCAAGGGAGAACTGAACCCTGACATTGTGATCTGGAAGTCCATTTTTTTTTTTTTTTTTTTTTTTTAGCTATACCATACCCAGGTTCTGCTGCTTTGTAACTGTGTGACCTCGGCTAGCTATTTAAATTCTGTATGCTTTATTCACATCTGTAAAAATGGGGAATTTAATAGTGCCTAGGATTGTTATTAGCACTGAATTAGATTAATGCATGTTGATGCTTAGACCAGTGCCTGACCAGTCAGTAAATAAGAGTGCAATCAATGTTTGCTCTCATTTTTGCATTGTATGTCTCCAATGATTTCAGCATTACACAGAGTGAAAATAATGTACCATGATTAGAGCCAGCTGAGTCCTTAGGGTTGGTATACTCCTTGAACTTATCTAATATCTTCAAGCATTAAGTCACTCAAATTTGGTCACAAGCTTTCAATATATGTATGTTACTGGTGATTTCATGGTCCAGTGAAGTTACTGAGATGCTCAACCCTTTAAATTATGGACATATTTGCAGTGGGATATAATGGCAAGAATAATTACATTTCGTTAGCAACTCAATCTTGGATAAAATAGGCTGAATCTGAGATTTCTGAGTTCTTATTCTCAGATTTCTGAGTTCATATTCTACTCTATCTTGAGTAACCTTTAAATAAAATCAATAGATCCATAAATATATACAAGTATTATTTGTTGACTAAGAATAAATGTTTATTTGTTTTGCGGGACTGGGGATTGAACCCAGGGGGATTCGACCTCTGAGCTATACCCCCAGCCCTAGTTTTTTATTCTTTATTTTGAAACAGGGTCTCGCTAAGTTGTGGAGGGCCTCACTAAGTAGCTGAGGCTGGCAGCAAACCCGGATCCTCTGGTCTCAGCCTCCTGAGTACTAGGATTACAAGCATGTGCCACCATGCCCAGCTAGAATAAATGTTTTTTAAAAGTCGAAATCAATTGGTCACAAATTAAGCAAATGCTATAGGTCTCAGGTTATCGGTAGAAGTTACTTTGTGTCACAAAAGGTCCACATCATTTGACACACTTAGCAGCCTCTGCACAATAGAAGTGAGTAGAATTTGATTCTTGAATTCCGCACTCAAAATTCAAGTGTGGGCATGTTTTCAACAGGAAATTGGGATCTACTAATAATTTCATTATTCTCAGGATCATCACTCATCATGAGAGAAAAAAAATTCTGAATAGTTTTACTTAACAAATTCAGTGAAACTCACCAAAATATCCAACTATAGGTCAGGTGTGGAGGTGCACGCCTACAATCCCAGCTACTCAGGAGACTGAGGCAGAACGATCGCAAGTTTGAGACCTGCCTGGGCAACTTAGCAAGACCCTGTCTTTTTTATATACTTTTATTGGTGCTTGTAATTATGCATTCATAGTGGGTTCAAAGTGATACAAACATACATGTACATACTTGGTGTGTTTCCCTCACCCCATCTTAAAATAAATAATAAAAAGAACTGGGATGTAGCTCAGTGGCAGAGCACCTCTGTGTTCAATCCCCAGTACTGAAAACAAATAAATAAATGAATAAAGCTATAAACACATTACACTCAAAAATAGTATTCATGCTTACTAATCTATTTTATATATCCTTCTTTGATAGAAAGACATGAAAATGATTAAGTCTCTAAAAATAGAAGAAATTAATTTCAATGTTTTTTTAAACAAAGTTCAGTAATTTTCTTCCACATAGTTTGCAATGTAAGAACACCTAGGTTTTCATTTTAGCCTAGAAGCACTATGCATTGTATGGCTTTATTATTTTTTAAATGAAGAACTTGATTACAAGCAATTTATTGACTTAAAGAGTGGTGTACTAGTCAAGTGTGGTGGCACACACCTGTAAACCCAGTACTTGGGAGGCTGAGAAAGGAAGATCACAAGTTTGAGGCCAGCTGGGCAACTTAGTTAGAACCTGTTTCAAAATAAAAAATTAAAAAACAAGGCTGGGAATGTAGCTCAGTGGTAGAACACCTCTGGGTTCAATCCCCAGTAAAACACAAAAAGGAGTGCACTTTTATAAAACATGAAGGTGTTAAATGCCCTTTATGAATACTCATTCCATTTGCTGGGCTTATAGCTTATTTTGTATTATACTAGAAGCACTGACCATCTAAGGTGATAGGGAGCTCACTACCACTCTAAGAATCCCATTTCACCTGTAGAATTACTGGGCACTTCCTCTTTATATGGAGCCAAATTAATTGCTTTGAACTTTCCATCATCTATATTTGTAATTGTGTATGTCTTCAAGGACCTATAAACCTATTTTCTTAGCACTTTCAAGTTCTTTCAAATATTTTAAAGCAAAAGTGATCCCTCTATAATTCTCTTTATTGTATGCTAATATGAATTATGACCACAATCACTATTGGTGTAATATATACTTTCTGCTCTAGAATATAGCTCCTGAAGAAGAATCTATATCTCTTCAGATCATAGCTAATTCCCCAAATCTTAACAAAAGGCATAGCATGCAGGATGTACTCAAATCATATTTGTTTAATGAAGTACTTGAAGTGTGGTACACTATGTTTTTGTTTCCAAATACTTAATTCTCCTTGCTGTAGGAAGATCATATGACCCGCTGTTACCATGTGACTGTGGTGTCTTCTGTAGCAGAATTCATACAGGCCCATTGATTGGTCCATGTGCCCTCGCTGAGCAGACTTGTCTGGCTGAGCAGAGTCCTTGCCTGGTTCCATGAGCTCTCTTACTCTTTCAGCCACAAATTGACATGTTCCATTAGAGGCCGCCATCCTGCATAGAGTCTGGAATATAAAAGGACTGCAGCCCACCCCAGCCTGTAGCAAGGCTGAAGGGATTCCAGAGTGCCATTATGTCAAATGTGAGATTTTATATGTGTGGGTGTATGTTTGTGAATGTGCATGCATATTTGTAACAGAAGTAACTACGATGAATGTTCTAATAGCATGTTTTACTTCAGTAACAAATTATGTGATTTCCACTTACAAAGAAGTTATCATCTCTCACTTTTTTTTACAATTAGGATAGTATTTCTTTATTTCCAGTGTTCTGTGATCTTTCCACAAGTTTTCCAGGCTAACAGATAGTTACTTAGCATTCTATTTTGCAATCCCCTAAGTCTCTTGAGAACTTGACCTCTCTTGAAGGGTAGATAATTATCACCAGAACTATTAAAACTGTAATGCTCCCTTACCAATGTTTGTTTTATGTTTTAAAGCATGAAGAAAATTTTACTCAATAGAAAATTAAAGCAACAGAAAAAATAATGAATTTACTTTCTTTCTGTTTTTTTTTAACCAAACATATCGAGAAGCCAGGAAGTAGTGATGTGCTTTGCATCCATAAACATTCTGCACATGAAAACATGATGTATGCAGAATGATCACATTATACACAACAAAACATAAGCAAATGAAAATACAGATAGAAAGTAATATACCTGCCTATTAATAAGGAAATGGTTACATGAATTGTGGAACATTAATTGGATGTAGTCCTAGTTCAATGATTATACTGCAACCATTTAATAGACTACTGCGAGTGCATTTTAAAATCCCAGTAAAATCTACACATAAAGAAAGCGTCACACTACAGACATAGATTAGCCTCCGGGCTGACACTCACAGGATTGTCTAGGCACTTGTTTCTGCGAATGTGCTTATGAAAACCCCAGGTCTCAAAGAGAGGTCTGTGGTCTTATTTGTGTCTCCTCATTGCATGGAACAAGAGAGATAAATAAGCCAGATGGATGTGAATGGGTGATTCCAGTGGTTTTGGAGGTAAGTGACCAGTGCATCCCAGTGCATTTTGTCCTTGGGAGCAGACAGCTGCAGTCACATTAATTGCTTCTGTGGGTGGCAGGGGACTGTTACTGATGGCCTGTACTTCTCAGTCTGTTCCCACTCCCAGTGAACAACATCCCTCACATCTGTCTGCGTGATAAGGAAACAGAGCTTTTCAATAAATTATTGAGACTTCCATGCATATTCCCTGTAATGAAGATGAACAAAACCTGGGGCTGGACCCGGTGTTTTTATCTTACTCATCTGTCGTCTTGCCTGGCTTGTCTACTTACTCGTTTGAGTCAGATGCTTGATATTTAACATGAAGGCAACTGGGATTTCACTGGCATCGAATGAGCTCTTGCTTCTCATTGCAGTCTCCAAAATTACCCTGGCTTCGCTTCAATTCTCTGCCCCATGGAAGAGACTCAAAAGCCATCCCTAGGTCATCCTGAACATGCTTGAGAGTTAACCGAGGAATTTTGCTTGAATCCAGACTACAGGACATGAAATAAGTGTTCCTGAAAGAGCGTTCTCTTCCTTCCTTTCTTGGTTCAGTGCAAGCTGTGCTTTAACTCATGCCTCTGGTTCTAGAATTTGGCGCTGCCTCTTGTAGTGTTAAGCATCTGGGCTTTTAGGCTTTTTAGAATGCTGTATACTTTAGGAAGGTCAGCACTTTGTTACAATTTTCCAAAGAAAACAGTCTTTGTTGCCATAACCTTCTTGTATAACCAAGTTCACAGGGCCTGGAAGCATTTTGTAATTGTATTGAAACAGCGAAAACTGCCCTTGGGGACCACCCAAGGGACAGGGATAAATTGGTTGCCTCCATTAAGTGATCTTGAAGCATCAAATTTTAGTAGAAATGTTGGGGAGTAAGCGATCACTTAAAAATAGAGGTTGCCTGAGGTCTGAGAGTGCAAGTCGGCCTATATTTAATAACTGCAAGGTCATTGCATGAAATCAGTAACAGGAAGCGGAGAAAAGTGGGTATCTTATTTCCATACTCCTCTCATGGTTTGTGATGTCAGCAGACCTTCGAAATGGAATGGTTGCCTTAAAATATCATATCATCTTATTAACAACAACAACAAAAAAGATCAAAGAATTTAGCTCAAGATCCAGTCATGACACTGTAACTTAAAAGTGCTTTGCAATGATTCCCATCCCAGATCTCAAAATTCTTTTTCTTAATTAATTTCATTCATTGAAACTGCTGTAAGAGCCAGAAATTTTTATGGCTTTTTTGCAGAGAAGTCAGGCTACATGCAGGGAATTCTCAATTATGCACGCTAATAATGGAGGAAATCAGGAGTGAAGATTATCCCAAAGAGTGGATAATCCAAAAATCCTTTCTGTTGGCCTTTGGAAAATGTGGCATTGTTTGTTCTTATTGCTGCTGATTTATTTTTCTTATTGTTTTTGCCATGAGACATTGAGCAGGACAGTGACAGCATGGATTACAATTCCAAACTGACCAAATGCTGGTGGGGAATGTGGCTCAGGAATATCCTGAAGAGCAAAAGAAAGAAGATCTGATGTAAAGCATGCAGCGAGTTGAAGGAAAACGCACATATAATCTAAAGATGGTGCTGTCGGGGAAAAGAAGGCAATTCTTTCCATTGTTTCTCTACTGTATTAGTAACCTGGCTCTTCATCTATTTAGATAAAATGAAAAGGAAATAAAAGTTAAACAAACCTGAACTTTTATTGCAAATTTGAAATGCTGAATTAAAAAACATTCTTCTATGAATACAAAAGTATTTTGTGTTATTTTGGTCAAGGAAAATCTGGTTGATTTTATTAATCAGGAAATTGTTAATTTTTTTATGGTACTGGGGATTGAACCCAGGAGCATTCTACCTCTGAGCTATACCCCCAGCCCTATTTTATTTTTATTTTGAAACAGGGTCTCACTAGGTTGATGAGAATCTCAGTACTTTCTGAGGCTGTCCTTGAACCTGCGATCCTCCTGTCTCAGCCTCCCAAGTACTGGGATTACAGGCTAGCGCCACCACGCCCAGGAATTGTTTTTGTCAATGTTTTTAAGTAGGGTGAGCAGCTAATTAATGAAGTGAAAGTTAAAATACACACTGGGGAGCCAGGTGTGGTGGTGTACACCCGTAATCTCAGTACTTGGAAAGCTGAGACAGGAGGATCACAGGTTCTAGGCCAGCCTGGGCAACTTAGTGAGACTTTCAGCAACCTAGCGAGACCCTGTCTCAAAATGAAAAATAAAAAGGAATGGGGGTGTAGCTCAGAGGTATAATTCTCCTAGGATTAATCCCCAGCTCCAAACACACACACACACACACACACACACACACACACACACACACACACCAGGGTTTGGTTCAAATTATTCCAAACCATCCCACATACTTATACCTACCATCATCCCTAACAAAAAATATCTTTATGGTAGTAATGCAGGTCCTAAACAGTTCATTTTTATATCATTGTTCTTAATATGGCTGCACCAATAAATGTATACTGAGTATCTTCCACATCCAAGACCCTGTTATGAGAAGAATCATTCATTCCTTCATTATCTATCCACTCATTCATTTACCTCCTGTGTACAAAACACTTTGTGAGGTAGATGAAGGATACTGCATATGTGTACCACACAGATGCTCTTTGAGCATGAGACTGACCTGGTGATATTGAATGTTAATATAAATAAATTTGCTTTTTTGGCAAATAAAGTTGAAATAATATTTAAATTCTACGCATCAGTGTAAGGAGTGATTTTTTTAATCAATCTTCTATATTCTATCTGTAAAGCATCTACTTATTTTAACTCTTTTAGTCCTCACAACTCTCTAAAGTAAGGTCGTCTTAGTCATTCCTACTGCTATGCTAACATAACAGAGGCCAGGTAATTGATAAAGAACACAAATTTATTTTCTCAGTTTTAGAGGGTGTAAAGTCCAAGATACAGGCTCTGGCAGATTCTTGTCTAGTGAGGGCTGCTCTCTGCTCCTAAGATGGCACCTCTTGCTTCCTCCTCACAGGATGGAAGGGCAAAAAGTCGTAGGGTCCTCCCTTCAACTGCTGTTATGGGAGCATTGAACCATGCATGAGGGAACAACCCTCAGGACTTAACCACTTCCCAGGCAGCCCCCTCCCTCAATATCATCACTGTGGGTTTAAGTTCCAACATGAATTTTGTATGCTTTTACTGGTATATTATAGTCTCACATCATAATGTAGTTCATAGTGATGGTGACATACATGCACACAGCATTTGGTGAGCTTTCCCATATAGTCCAACCACAGAGGGATATTAACCACTTCCCCCAAGTGCAGAAAGTAATGCTCAATGAGGGGCTGTGACCTGGCTGGGGCTCCAGGGCTCCAGGGCTTCAGGAGAGCACTTCAGAGCTGGCCTCCAGTGCACAAAAGTAGGGAGGTGAAGGATGGAGCCATGAATGGAAATGTAATACAAAGACATTGCCCTAATTGGGGTGGGATGGGGTGTAGAGTTTCAATATGGGGATAAATATTGAGAAAGAGGAATATATAATCACAACCTTCTGAGGGAAATCAAGCAACCAAGACTGTATGGGAATTAAATTGAACTCAGTGTGAAGACTACCTTATCTTTCTCTAGGCGTATAACCGTGCAACTCTCTGACTTAGGGTTCTTCATCCATTGGTCAGGTTACTTCATGACTACTTGAAAAGATCACTCTATAATAAAGTGTTTTAAAACTGACAGAGCAAATTTAATGAATTAACTAATTTGGCAACTGTTTTAGTGAACATATTCTAACAGCCATACCTAAATTTACCAAGATAGAGAGCTCTAAGCTAGAATAAACCACAACCATCTTATGATGTAGCTACACAGCTGCCACTGAGAAGCTTCAGTGCATCAATTACAGCACTGAAATGGCTTTTGCTAAATTCACTGGTCCACATTATGTAATGCAGATGTTAAAGAATTATGGTTGCAGTCAGGTGTGGTGGCGCATGCCTGTAATACCAGTACTCGGAAGGCTGAGACAGAGGATTGAAGGTTGGAGGCCAACCTGAGCAACTTAGCAAAGTCTTTAGCAGCTTAATGAGACCCTGTTTAAAATTTTTAAAATAAATAAATAAAATGAAGCTGGGGGTAATGCTCGAAGATAGAACACCCCTGGGTTCAATTCCCAGTACCCCCCCACACACAATTAATGGTTGCATATCTGTGTATTGTATTATCAGCCTGGGTTCCAAATACTCTTCTAGTTCACAGGCAAAGGATTTGAACCCAGTAAATTCAGCTACTAAATGAAGACAGAAGAACTAAGATACTTACTGCTCTGTCAACACTAGATTTAAAAATATGGAATTTTACTTTTAAAATATGAGCAATAGTAACAAAATAACCTCATTGTTTTTCTTTCTTTTTTAATACTTGTATTGGTGCATTGTAATTATCCATCGTAGTGAGGTTCAAAGTGATATAGACATACATGCACACAGCACTTGGTGTGTTTCCCTCCAGATCCTACCCCGCTCCCCGCCCTCCCTGTACATACTAGTGAGAGTGGCAGTGATACCTTCATATATGGACATAGCATTATTTGAACTGTTTCCTTCATCAGTTTTTTTTTCCTCTCTCCACCTCCCTCCCTCAATTCTCTTCCATTATTCTACTGGTCTCTCTTCTCATTTATCTAAGGTCCCTTTTGTTTCCTATTTTCTCTCTAGATCCCACACAAGAGAGAAAACAGAACTCTTGAATTTCTGTGACTGACTGATCTCACTAGCATAATATTCTCTAGTTCTATCCATTTTCCTGCAAATGACATAATTTTATTCTTCTTTATTGCTGAGTAAAATTCAATTGTATGTATATATCACATTTTCTTTATTCATTCATCTGTTGACAGACACCTGGGTTGGATCCATAATTTGGCTATTGTGAATTATGCTACTATAAACATGGATATGCATATTTCACTACAATATTCTTTTTTTTGTGGTACCGGAAATTGAACCCAGGGGCGTTCTACCTCTGAGCTACACCCCTGGCCCTATTTTTTATCTTTTTTATTTTGAAACTGGGTCTCACGAAGTTGCGGAGGGCCTCACTAAGTAGCTGAGGCTGGCCGCGAACCCGGATCCTCCGGTCTCCACCTCTCAAGTACTGGGATTACAAACATGCGCCACCACGCCCGGCTTCACTACAATATTCTGACTTTATTTCTTTTGGAAAGATACCAAGGAGTGGTATAGCTGGGTCATATGGTGGTTCAATTCCTAGTGCAAAATTTTGCATCAAATTGTCTTTTCTAGTTGCAAAATGTTAAGAACCTTCTTCATTAGTTTAATCTTTGCTAGCCACCCTCTTCATGATGCAACATCAAAGAAATTCCATGGTAGCCGGGCGTGGTGGCGCACGCGTGTAATCCCAGTACTTTGGGAGGCGGAGACCGGAGGATCCGGGTTCGCGGCCAGCCTCACCCCTCTCTCTCTCTCTCTCTCTCTCTCTCTCTCCCTCTCTCTCTCTCTCTCTACTTAGTGAGGCCCTCTGCAACTTCGTGAGCCCCGGTTTCAAAATAAAGTATAAAAAATAGGGCCGGGGGTGTAGCGCGGAGGTAGAACGCCCCTGGGTTCAATCCCTGGTACCGCAAAAAAAAAAAAAGAAATTCCATGGAGAAAACTAGATAATCAGGTTTGTGAGGAAAGAACATTCATATGCCATCATCATTACTCACTGAACTGTAGTGGACTATAATTTAGAAAGCAAGGAAGGATCAAAAAAGATGACAGAAATCCTCTTTAGCCAGGTTCTTAAAACAGATCCAAACAATGTTAGATTTTTATCTTCCATGACAAATCAGGTGTCAAGGTGAATTTGGTTACCACTTCCATTGAATGAACTTCTCAATTATCTGACAAAGGAACGCTATGCTCAAGCTGCTAGAGTTTAACAATATAGTTTAGAAATAAAGGCCTTTCATCTCTCTTATTTCCCTCCACAATCCCTCTATTTTAGCATTGGAGAAAGGTGGAACCTTGTCATGAATGATTTTGAGAACAAATAATCAGACTTTTTTAATATTAGAGACTGGGAGTTTAGCTTATTTAAACATGCCTCGGTCTCAGGTAAACCAATGTCTAATTTTTTCCCTTAATTCCTGTAAAACTTTGATGCTTACAACAGAATATCACCATGAAACACCATGATTACCATGGATGACAAACTGGTTGGAATAGAACTCGATCTCTGCTGGGCGAGGATGCTTATTCTAGAAGGTGATATCTTTTGTCTTTTCAGACTTGACAGTGATTATCTTACATACTTTAAATACACAGCATCTACAAATATACAGACTACTTTGACTTAACTGCAAATTGGTTATCTGAAACAGCAAGGATATTTTTATGCCTCTATAAAAAAGAACCTGCTTTTTGTTTTTATATTTTTCAAAATTCTTTAAACTGTTTATCTCTTTTATCACAGAAGTTCTTTGGGGGTAGTTAGATATAAGCTTCAAAAAATAAAACAAAAAAAAAGAAATACATCTTGCACATTTTAGAGACTTTCTCTTAAGTTTTTTGTGAAATAAATATGGCAAATTCAGAAACAGGATTCAGTGTGTCTACTAATTTGTCCAGAATATGTATAGTTGCCTATATCCTATCATTTTTAATAATGATGATTTATTATTTATTGATTATAAAAATAAACAGCTATAGAAATTGATATGGTTGGAATATGATTAATTTTATTGATTTTTTTCTATTTCAACAGCTACCATTTTGACCTTCATACATTTTTCAGTGATTATCACTAGTGAAATATAGATAATAGAGAAGATCTAATTTTCATTTATCTTATTCACAAAACTGACCATCAGAAGACTACTAGAATTCCTATTTACTTGATAGACATTGGGGCAGAAATTATGAAGTAGAATCATAACAAATGCATAAATGCTGATGGAGGCCCAGGGACACTGGGAAAAACTTGTGAACAGAAGTAAAATAAGAACCAAGAAAACCACTCTAAAGACAGGGCGGGGTGGAATTGGGATGAGAGAGCAAGATACTGTTCAGTGACAGCAAGGAAGTTATCTGAAGGTGAAATATTATCAGAAGATACTGGTTTCTTATTTACCAACAGCAGCAACAACCAAAACAAAAACATTTTGTAGATAGCATTGAGTGGTTTCTTTGACATTCTCACTTTCCAGTTACTGGAGAAGTTTTTGTAGGCTGTTCAAAACTGAGACTGAGACAATGTCAGGGTGCAACTCTATTTGGAGCCCAAGGAGAGCTGTGCTCATGAGAGCAGACCATTCCAAGGAGCTGTAGCTACTTAAGGCATGGATTTAGGGGTCTGGGAGGAAAAGGATAAGAACTAAACTATGGGTGGCATGAGGACCCCAGAGAACAATAATAAAAGGAGTGAAGTGGGATCTTAGGGGAGAAAGAACAATCCAAGATGTGTTATTAAAAGTAATAGCTACTTGAAAGCAATATCTGTACTGTTCAAGAGACGGGAAAAATGAAACTTCTGGGGAGCTTAAAATCCCAATTGCTATCATAAAATTCGGTTTGCTAAATGTCCATATGATTGGCTAGAGAACTAAAATGCCGAGTTGCTATTATGTGTCATTTATTGATAGGCCAAAGTGTCATAAAAAAGTTCTAGGATTCTTTGCTAGAGTAACAGGTTATTATTGTCTATGCTTAAAGCATTTGGGAATTTACAGATAATATAGTGTTTAAGAATAAGGTATAAATGAGTTTTTATCTGAATTACCATTTATTTGAAATACCATTTATTAGTTGAGTGAAGATAGGTAAATTTAAATTCTTTTGATTTCAGTCTTCCCATCTGTTAACCAGGGTAGTAATACCTTCTTTATTGGGTTGTTACAAAGACTTTATTATATATGTATAGCATCTGATATCATGTTCATTGAGACTGAGTTAGTATATAATGGCACTCATAGCAAATAAAAAAGTAAAAATATTAATGCCACAAAATGATTACACTTTTGGCAGCATTCCACACAAATCACCGATGTGTGGTTTTTTTCTTTCTACACTTACTTAACCTTGTGGCTCTCTCCCTGTTTTCTTTTCCCCAAGCAGTCCCTGAAGTGATCTTTTCAAAATGCAAAACAGATCATGCTGTTCTCCAGAATAAGGCTCTCCAGTTGCACTTGTAATATATCCAAACCCCTGACAGTAGTCCACAAAGCCCATTTTCCAACTCCCACTCTCACCTCTCCTCCTACTTGCTCGAATTAGCTTTCTCCCCACTTTTCAAGCACATTCAGCATGTTCCTGTTTTAGGATATTTGCTGCAGCCATTTCCTCTGCCTGGGATGCCCCTCCAGCAGGCAACATACGGTTGAGTAATTTTTGCCATATTGATTTTAAGTTAGTACAGGGATTCTCAGCCTCTACATTATTAACATTTGGCACTAGGTAATGTTTTTGTCTGTGGAGGTGGAGGTGCTAAGGGGTCCTGTGATGTATAGGATGTTTAGCACTACTCCTGTACTCTGTCCATAAGATGACAGTAACACCCTTCCCCATCCCACCCCTCCAAGTTATAACAAGGCAAATGTTTCCAGACATGGCTAAATGTTCCCTGGGGGACATGATTACTCCTACCCCCCACCCACACACAGACACCATTGGGAACCACTGGCTTCATGTCACTTTCTCAAATAAGTTTTTCCTCATTTCTCAGTCAAAGGTAGCCACTAAGTCACTATTTAATATAGCGTTATCTATCACACCAGTGTCCACTAAAAGGCAATGTGATTACCTAATGCTTTTTAACTTAATGATTTACAGATGTTCCCTGGCTTACAATCAGGTGACATCCTGATAAAACTAGTATAAGTTGAAAATATTGTAAGTCAAAAATGCATTTAATATACCTAACCTATGGAACATCATAGTTTAGCCTAGCCAACTTTAAACATGCTCAGAACACTTACATAAGTTGACAGTTGAGCAAAATCATCTATCATGAAGACTATTTTATAATAAAGTAGCAAATATCTCATGTAGTTTATTAAATATTGTATAGTACTGAGAATAAAAAAACTGAAGACTATTTGCATGGCTATGCTTTCATATTATTGTGAATTTTTTTAAAAAATCATAAGTCAAACCATTGAAAGTTGGCAACCATCTGTATTTGATTATTGTTTATCTCCCTCAACACAGTTTAAGTGCCTTGAGAGTAGAAGTCAATATTGACTTATATATAGTAAAGATGTGATACGTGCAGACATACATAAAAATTCACATGAGTTGAACAAATGCATTGATAAAGAAATGTGTGCAGGGTCTGAATTAGCAGTGTAGTTTTATAAACTGCCTCTAAACATAATTTTATGCTAACAATCAAGAGACTAAGTCCTAACTAATGGAGTATCATCCTAGCTGCTTGGTTAAACAGTAGTCAATAGGACTAAAAAACATGTATATTAGTTTTAAGGGCACTTATAAGGCATTTTAAGGTTGCAGAGTGAAAGACAGAATGCTTTGAATAAAGTGTACCCATTGTGGAGATCAAGTGGGAGGAAGGCATATGCTCTCATTAGTCCTATATTTCTTTTAAGTGTTAGTCTTCCAAGACCTCCATTTTCCCAGCACTCTTCCATGATCAATCCAAAAGAAGAATTGGATTTGCCTTTCCCCATCAATTTGGAACAGCTTTATCTTTGCTTGTAGATATATATGTACACCATATGTATAGCTATAAATAAAAATGACTAAAATAACTCAGAATATATC
The DNA here is from genome assembly GCA_004027185.1 of Glis glis. Taxonomy (NCBI): domain Eukaryota; kingdom Metazoa; phylum Chordata; class Mammalia; order Rodentia; family Gliridae; genus Glis; species Glis glis. The sequence continues at coordinate 27,731 of PVJS01002157.1, read as the reverse complement.
TACAAATTTAAACTATATAATTTTGTTATATGTGCTTTATGTAAGTAGGGTCATATTCTAAATATTGCTCTATAATTTGATTTTGTTGCAGAAGTGTAGGGTGTCAGTCTCTTTCTTTATTAGTTTACATATATCGACATTGTTCTTCAAAAGTTTTAAATAGGATTTAATATTATGGTTGTGTTATTGCATATTGATATGAGTATCGATATTAATAATTATAATTACATATTGACTTAGCTTACTCACAATTTTTTATTTTTATTGGGTTGCAGGCCATACAGTCTGTGTAGTAAATATTCAACTGTATTTTTGTAACACAAAAGCAGCCACAAACAATATAGAAACAAATGGGTATAGTTGTGCTTCAATAACAATTTTATTTACAAAAACTGTTGATTGACCCATGGACTGCAGTTTACCAACTCCTCTTATAGGACATAAAAGTTCATATAAATATAATAGTAGTAACCGAGGGAATATTTTGTGATAGATAATAAATAAGAAAAGACAAGCCAGGAGTGATGGCACATACCAGTAATCCCAGGACTTGGGAGGCTGAGACAGGAGGATTGCAGGTTTGAGTCTGGCCTCAGCAACTTAGTGAGACCCTGTTTCTAAATAAAAAATTAAGAAAAGAGTTGAGTGTGTAGCTCAGAGGTAAAACGCCCCTAAATTAAATCCCTAGTACCACAAGAAAGAGAAGAAAGAAAGAAAGAAAGAAAGAAAGAAAGAAAGAAAGAAGAAAGAAAGAAAGAAAGAAAGGGAAGGAAAGAATCAAGCAGAGTAAAAAGCAATTATACAGTGAATATTTACCTTGGGGAGGGGGAACATAAATACTTTCTCTAAATCTAAATCTATCTATTTTGTGATTATAATTAGAAAAATAAAGTATATCTGTAATACCAGCTACTCAGGAGGCAGAGACAAGAGGATTGCAAGTTCAAGGCCAGCATGGGAAACTTAGCTAGACCCTATCTCAGAATAAAAAACAAAAATACAAAGGACTGGGGATGTAACTCAGTGGTAGAGTGGCCCTGGATTCAACTCATAGTAACACACACACACACACACACACACACACACACACACACTATGAACAAATTGTAAATGTGAAGAACTAGTGAGGAACAATCAAAATTTAAAACTTTTATAAGGTTGTTAATTTTATGGGTTGTTTTAATTATTTATTTTCTGTGCCAAACAATATTATTATTCAATAAAAACAAATGAATATTTAGTTCTGTAACATTTCTTCCTCTCAGCCTCCTTAGTCTTTCCCCACTTATTTCTTGGCTGGCTTACGTATTGAGCCATTTGATATGTGACCTGAATTTTGGTCACTTAAGCCCTAGTGACAGCTCTTACACAATGTCTCCTCTTCTTTTTCCTCTCATCCACTTATAATGTTAACTCTGGTTGGTGAGCAAATCTGAATTCACCTCTATAAAGGTTTAAAAAGTCAGAAGAATCTCAAGTGATTTGTTATTTTTTAATCATTTTAGTTAAAATACTCAAAAATTTCCCAAGCAATATTTTGACATTTCTGCAAGCATTTAAATATATTTAGTTCAATCTAGTTCAATTTTGATTTTTAAATACTAAAAAAATATACAAAATATGTACCATTCAGAAGAAAAAAGTTCAAATCACTTATTAGAATTCTCATTGTAAATACAAGCAAGTCCAAGAAAAATTAAAGCTTGCATATAATTATATAGGTTAGATTAGCAAACTTTAACATTCTTAAAACTAATCTGAGAAAATTAGATTGTTTAATGAATCCATCTTTCACATATTTGAGACATCAGCTGGGGGAAATGCTAGACATCATAACATAATGTTGTAAAGTGCTCTACTGACAATGTACCTTCATCGAGTAGGTCTGAACTGGACATTTTACTGAGGGACTACAACCGCCAATATAATTAAAAGTTTGCTAGGATGGTGAGATTATTAACCAACTTGTCTGGAACTCTGGAAGGTTTATAAATATAAACTAAAACTTTTGCAATATGCCTTTATTATAAATCTTCACTGGTTTTGGTCTAGGTAGAAGGGACCTGACATAATCACATGAACTTCTCAAAAAATATATGCACACTTTTAGTAAATAAAACAGTTCATATTGCTAGTGCTTTATATTAGTCTATATTCCATTACATTTTGTGCAAATATGTGACTAATGCACTTGAAAAGGCCTCTGTGCCCGACTTATGCCAGGATGCTCCTAGAAGGAAATGCTGAAGACCTTCGGGAAGCACTTAAAGTGGCAGCAGCAGCTGTAGTGGGAATGATGGCTTGAAGACTGTTGAAAAAGTCAGAACATCTGGATAAATGTAAGCCCAAGGCTCATGAGATTGCAAAAGGGATTCTATCATCAGCGTGGGACAGATGTGAGCCATATTTCATGACATGACTTCACATCTCAGGTGCAGAACATTTGGAGTTACTCTATGTAACTTTCATTGTAGGTCTGCAAGTTGTGGTAGTGATTACCTGTAGATTTACCACCCTGGATGAAACATTGAACATTCATAGAATGAAAAAGCTATCTTTTGAGGGGACATAAGTATTATCTCCAAATCATGCATTTGATTCCTTATTTTTCATATATATATATGAAAACACATATATGTCTTCTTTGCTTTTAAGAATAGATTCTGGGCTTTAATAGTCAAAGAAGCAGTCACACATTATTTCAGGTTAAATACCATAACTGTCATGTATTACTTAGAAATGTATCTGTCATTGGAGGTTTTATAGTGCAGAAAAGGAAATATAGAAATATTTAAAAAGAAATATTTAAATCTGAGGCTTAAAATATTCTGCTAACAAGAGTACAAATTTTTAGAGAGTTGGTCTCTTTTCAAAATGTGTTATACATACTGAAATGAAATGATTATTTACCTTTACTTTTTACTTATGTTGAGTATTCTCTTTGGAAATATATTCTAGCCCAAGTCACCTCCTCACCAATTCCTTCAGAGATGGTCGGTCCAATTGGCTGGCCCAGAAAAGTCTGTCCCCAGCCCTCAGGTGCTACAGAAAGCCCTGGTTGCTTTGGAAGGTCCTGTTCTGGCATTTGAAATGACTTTTAAAAGGTAGTATAAAGCATCCTCAATGATCTTCCCTCAATTTCTCATCCCGTATGATCCCTTCAAAACACAATTTTAATCACAAAAATCAGAGGAAATAAATACCCTACATCAGTATAACTTAAATCAACATATTTTCTGCCTTTCCTCCTATAAAAATATATTCCAGAAAAGATAAAGAACAAAAAAGTCTTTTATAAATTCTATTGATGAGAATACTAAATGCAGAAAATTTTAAAGAATTATACTTTGAAGAACACAAATCAAACTTATTCCCCCTGGTGCTAGGGACACAGGGCGGGCGAGCCCTCAGACCCGCCCCCGGAAATCCCCTCCCCCCGGGGCTGGGGACATGGGGCAGGATAGCCCTTGGCTCTGCCCTCCAGAGACCACCCCATATGCTGGGGACATGGGGCAGGTGAGCCCTTGGCCCTGCCCCCAGAGAACCCCTCCCCCCAGTGCTGGGGATGTGGGGTAGGTAAGCCCTTGGTCCCGCCCCCAGGGAACCCCACACCCCAGCACTGGGGACACAGGGCGGGCGAGCCCTCGGCCCCGTCCCTGGAGACCCCCCCAGCACTGGGGATTCAGGGCGGGTGAGCCCTTGGCCCCACCCCCAGAGAACCCCTCCCCCAGCACTGGGGATGCAGGTGAACCCTTGGCCCCGCCCATGGAGAACCCCTCCCCCGATGTTGGGGAAGCAGGGCAGGAGAGCCCTGGGCCCCGCTCCCGGAGACCCCCCGGCGCTGGGGACATGGGGCGGGTGAGGCCCTGGCCCCGGAGAACCCCTCCCCCCAGCGCTGGGGATGCGGGGAGGGTGAGCCCTTGGCCCTGCCCCTGGAGAACCCCTCACCTCGGCGTTGGGATCGTGGGGAGGGCAAGCCCCCGGCCCAGCCCCAGAGTACCCCAGTGCTGAGATCAGGGGAGGATGAGCCATGACCCTGCACAGGAGGGACCACAGACAAAGAGAGAAAACCTCAGATGAGCGAAGAAGGCGAACTAACTGGGGGAGACAAGGGAAGGAGAGCGAAACAAACTGGTGCACTGGATGGACTTAACACAAAGATATCAAAGTCAACTACTATGCTGAAAATGGGAAGGAGGAAGGGGGGAGGCAGGGGGGATGGGAATTGGGGAGGGCTAATTGACCAATGAGTGCATGTATATGTCAACCACCCTGAAATCCTTCAACATGTATGATTGCAACACACTAATAAAATAATAATAATGATAAAAAACCAAACTTATTATCATTTAAATTATGGCAGAATGTTTTGAATAAAACTATGTTGCTATAGTAGTTTCAAGAATGTTCCATTCAAAAGTAATTTTGCTATGCATTGGAGGTCTTTTTTTAAAAAAAATACGCAACTGATTATTTACCCTTCCATCAAAAAAAATCATTGTCGTCATTTCAATGAAAATTATCAAATAGTCTTAATCTGGATTATCCAAAGGAATGTTTTACATTTTGAATGAATGGTGGAAAAAGTTAATATCTATGTTTTTTGTGCTTCCTTTGTGAGGGTTTATAGACTATAAGATTATTTTATGCCTCTACCACCCTGCACCTCATCAAAATGTATGATTATAATGCACCAATAAATTAATAAAAAAGAAAAAAAGATTATTTTAACTTTTATTTTAGAAGTCCATTAGAGTAACACTAATAATTTTTATGGCTCATCTGATCTCAGACATATTTAATCCCCTTTTCCTATACTTGGGTGCAATGGTTAGTACCAAATTATTTCCAATATTTAAATACTTATCTATTCAGAATTATATAAAGAAAGTGTTTTCCTCTCACTATAAAGTAAAAATTTCATATCTAGGCCTCAAATCCTGTATTAATTTTTTACTTCATTACATGTATTACTAAAGTAATACTGTCTCTGAGAAAAACTATTCCATACAGGGTTCCATAGGGTCTCAGTAGTCTGTACCAACAATTCATCTTATTTTCCATCCTAGATAAATACTTTCACATACCTGTAAAATGGAGGTTCTTGTACAAGGATGTTCATTGTACAGGTAGTCTCATTTATAACCATGAAAAATGAGAAATAAGATGAAACTATGGAAAGGGGAATGAGTAATGAAATTATTGCTTATCCATAGTATGGAGGAACTTGTAACTGTTAAAGATCTTCAAGATATTCTTAAATAAAAAAGGCAACTATAAAACAACTAGAAATGTGATATTATGTTATAAAAATGCAATTACAATAATAACAAATGTTAAGGAGTGTTTGCAAGGATGTAAAGAAATTGGAACCATCATACTCTGCTGTTGGGGAAATAAAATGGTGCAGCTACTTTGGAATACAGTCCCTGGCACTCTCTCAAAGGTTAGTTTACTATGTGACCCAACAATTGCACCCTAGGTATGTAGCCTAGAGAAATGAAGACGTGTGTTCATACAGAAGCTTGTACAAGAATGTTCATGTCAGCATCATTCATAATACTCAAAAATGTAAAAACAATCAAAATACTGATCAACTGATTAGTGGGTAAATAAAACGCAATATAGTCATACAATGCAATACTATGCAGTAATATAATGAAATAAAGTACTGATTCATGCTACAACACAGATGAACCTTGAAAACTATGGCAGATAAAAGAAGTTAATCACAAAGGATCACATATTGAATTATTCCTTTTACATGAAATATCCAGAATTAACAAAATTATTCTTGACAGGGGTAAGGTGAAAATTCTGAGAAGTGCACTAAAGTGCTTCCCTTCCAGCGAGCAGTAACTCGATCTTCCAAAAATGTAAGGTGACAGTCCAGAGATTGTGTGTCATGCTCACATACTCATATTCTGCTGTAGATTGTCTTAGCAGGACTGTTCTGTTTTATGGGAGAGCTAGGGAATTTCTCCTATGATCCTTTTTTTTTTTTTTGACAATGGGGATTGAACCCAGGGGCATTCTACCTCCGAGCTACACCCCAAACCCTATTTTACTTTTTTAAATTTTGAAACAGGTCTCACTAGGTTGCTTAGAGTCGTCCTACTTACAGAGGCTATCCTCTTAATCTGAAATCCTCCTGTCTCAGCTCCCAACTACCGGGATTACAGGCATGCGCCACCACGCCTGGCAGCTTCCACGATCCTTGGCTTGACATGAAATATCCTCGTGGCCCCAGCTCCTCTCACCATCCCCATCCCAAACTATAATGCATGGCAGATAGAATCTCCATTACTATGTAAAATTAATGAAAGTTAAACAAAAATCAATTTTAAATCATTTTGATACATAAGATAGGCTATTTACTATAAGATATGCCTGAAGGATCTAGAAGATTAAATGAAAGAAATGTAATGTGGAAAACCTGAAAGAACATTAAACTAGTCAGCTGCAGCCACAAAGTAAAACTTCGCTCCTATAATTCCACAAATGAAGGTTCAGTTTAATGAATATGTTAGGATTATACTGGGCAGTTTTTCCATAGCTTATAGAACACCCAGAGTAGAACTTCAAATATTTTCCTTCTCCTCTAACTAAATTGAGTACTGTATAATTTAATTCATAGCATTTTGAATTTCCAAATTAAAATCACCTTTAATTAAAATAAAGGATGCTATATTTTCTAAACATAAATGATTATAATATTTATCAAAGCTATATCTATATTAAACAGAAAAGTCTAAAAACACAGCAGAATCCTGTAGGCCAGAAAGCAATTAGTTTCAGGTGTTTCCTGTTAATAAATTTGGATAAACATAGGCCAGACTTGTGAAATGATTTTCCTTAATTAAAAAAAATTAAGGGTGTAATGTTTATTCTCTTTTCCCAAAGGTGAACTGGAAAGTTAAGTTCATAACTAAACAAGAGAAGGTAATTTCACTTATCCTTAAAGCTTCAAAGTACCCCTTTATTTTTCCAAATGACCAGGTGGGATATTGAAATAATGGGAATAATTAGGAAACTGAAAACCAGGCTTTTCAATCAACTATTAATGATCAATCTAGAAGCCAGGGTCCAACACACTGATATACTTTTCTCCTGTCTCAGGAGACTTCTAATCTAAACTAGAATATATAAAATGACATGATTTGGCAGTATTTGGTAGTATATACTGTCTACCTCTTATGATATGGTGAACAAATTCAGAGGTCACATTTATGGAGCACTGTGTCATTAGAAAGTGAGGCAGACAGGTGGGAGATTCAGAAGTATGGAGCATATAGGAAGCCAACAGGCAAATCACTCACCAAAGCAATGACACAAAGTTTACAATGAGTGTACTGCACACATTGGTTAAAAAATTATTAACAAATGTCTTTCCTGATGAAAGAGAAAGATATACATAGAAGAATAGAGGAAGGTACTGAGGGCATGTATTGTAGGGTCAGGTAATGGGAGACTTAAACCCAGGCCCAAGAGCCAAAATTTCTTTCACAGAAAATAGGGTGCACTAGAGATATCAGAGTAGAAAAGAGACCTTATCAAAATGGGAAATCAAGATCAGCTGAGCAATTTTTTTTGTAAGAGGGAATCCCTCTAAATAATCTTATTATATTTAAATAATCCTATTATATTTTGCAAGAAGGAATCCCTCTAAACAATCCTATTATAGCAATGTATATAGATAAAAATAAAATTAGATTTAAATTTTTAATAAATGTTGGTTTTCTTTGAATGCTTACTATTATATGCATCAAAGGTATGAATTAAAGATAACTTCTCACCTCAGTTTCATATAAGCAGAACAAGTAATAGATATGAGGTGAAGAAGATCATGCATTCACCTTTGAACATGTTGAGTTTGCAGACACAGCAGGGGACACTGGTTACAATATCAGCAGGTGTCAGTATGAAGCTGGAGCTTAGATGGGAAAGATCTGGAAATACAGGTTTAAAAAGTTGCTAATATAGTTGAAAAGGGAGTAAATAGAACTAAGGGCCAAAAAGTGAAACTTCGAAGTGTCAGTGGTTAAAAGAGAGGAGCCAGTGATGGAAACAAAGAAGGATTAATCAGAGAAGCAGGAAGCCAACCTAGACCATGTTTCACAGGAACCAATGGAGTAAAACAGTACAGGAAAGGTTGGGTCACCAATTTCAGATGCTACAAAATCTTCAAAGAGAATGAGAACACAGAAAAGGCCCCTGGGATTGGCAATTACATACACACACAGGACTATTGACCTGCAAAGAATACACATGATGAAATTTTTAGAGTACACATAAAAAGTGTAAATTTTGATTTACACTAACATTTGAAATTCTGTTTGTTTTCTCCCTAAAAGAGAAAAAGCTGGTTTATCTGGCATTTGTATCATTATCCAAAGTCTTGACACATCTGCAGCACTATGAAAATGTATTTCTAGCAAAAGTCATATTTAAAGTGATTTGTATCATCAAAAATAATCAATGAAATATAGTATTACACACAATTACCTCTTTATGAAGTTATCAATGCAGATTATTCATAGATACCAATGAAATTACAATTCCACATCATACATCTCCACATTCACTCACAAATAAAATATCAAAAATATTCAAAGACCAAAATCAACTATACTGTTTTAAGTTTCATTATATTTTACTATATTATCATTTCATTAAAAATCACTCTGTCTTAAAGGATTTGTTTGATTTGCCAGAACATGGTTCCCTAAAGAGTTAACTGTGGCTGGAAAGAAGTGAAGAGTAAGTTAAAAATTTATGACTATTAACTTAATTACAGAATGACTTTCACAGGCCTGTAACTTTTTCCCTACTTTTCCTAACAAAGCTAAATTGTTTTATCTATAACAATACAATAACATCATTAAAGTTAGAAATGTAATTAATAATACTCCTAGGGAATGACTCTTAACCATAAAAATAATATGCTATTCTCTTTTAAGAAAGAAAACATAGTCTCATGACGAAATGTATTGTTTTGGGAACAAAGCTGTCTTCCCTTACCAGCTTCTTCTAGTAACTCAGCCATTAATTTTCCTGTCTTTCAAATAAAAATGATTCTAGCTCTATTTACCTCATAGGGATTTTATGAGGGGGAAATAGAAATGAATGTAAAAATCATTAACATATTAAAAGGTATTAGTCATTAGTGATTCAATCAATTATTTCCAGGCTAACCATAATTATTGCTAAAGATACTATAACCCATATGCAGTTTCATGAAGGCAGGAAGTTCTGCCAAGTCTCACACAACAGAAGCCTTAGATCAACTAATTATTAAAAGGAAAATATAGGTTTGATTTTTCTCTAGCAGAAAATACATGCTCACAACATTTTCATGCGAGTTTGTCAAATGGATCGTTGCATTTAGAAGGCTGAAAGCAAATGCGCCTCACCCTGTCTCTACTTTCCTCCCTTCTTTTAGGCTTGATGGCCTCTATAGCAGGTCTCTTCTGATTTCTCTTTCTTTCCATAACTGTGTTAGAACGTTTATCTTAACTGTCAGAATGGAGTTACCCCCAAAGCCAGGAGCAGCCTGGCCAGCTCAAGAGGGGCAATGGCAGGGTTCCCATTAGAGGGCTTTTATTGTTGACAAGAGTTATGCTTTAAGACTCCTTGCGATCGGAGGATTTGTTTTGTGTTTGCACTCTGAGCAGTCTTCTTATTATATGAAACATTATTCATCAATGCATCTGGCCCATTAACATTGACTGCTCTACATAGGGAAGGCTGAATACTCTCCAGGAGCAGGCAAGAGGTTATACAAAGACTGCAGGGAGTTCTAAGGTCAATAGTCTCCTAGCTGTCTTAATTAGGGACTAATTAACCATGATGAATAAAAGTTTCATTCCAATCCACATTTGCCAAACAATTTGGCTGTCGGTCTGGTTTTTGCATTAAGCATCTACTTCTCTATAACCCCCACACACCACCTCTTTAAAAATAACCCTGGGATATTTCAGAAAGCTACTCCTTAATTATCTTCATTTTTCTTGGCTGGTCTCCCCCAAGAATCCTTCAAAATCTTCAAACTGTTATCAGCATATATTCTCACTGCACGCATGTAAATACGTTTGGGGGACAATATATCATGCTTTACACATACCCTAAATCAGGTCATAGTTTTCTTTGAGTGTTTAGTTGACCTCTAATAACTCACCATTTTTTTCATTAGTGTTTCACTCTTACCAAGCATTTATTAGAGATAGCAATTGCTCGAAGCCAGACTATCTAAATAGAAACCTTAGAAAAACACATGGCTATTTTATTTTAATTTTCAAAGCTTGGAAGAATTAAGAGATTTTATCGTTGGTATATATCTCCAAATCTTCAATTTATTTCAAGCAAATGTTATTTTAGAATTTCAAAACATAACTGCTTAAAAATCATTGAATTTTCTGTTAGTCTGTAGTTCATAAGCTGTGTTAGATTTTAATTAGTAATGTATCTAAATAAATTGAGAGATAAACTTATTTTCTCATATTATTGAACATAGTTACTGTTTAGTTATAATTTCGATTTAAATACCTTCCTATTCACTTTCAATTGCTATGTAACAAATTAGCACAAAACAATACCCATTTATTATCTTAGAATTCTGTAAGCTATTAGTCTGTCCATAGCTCAACTGGGTTTGCTCAGGGTATTACAAAAGTAAAGTCAATGGATGGCCTTCGTCCTCCTTCTCTTGGAGCTGTGATTAGGGCAGGCTTCATTCCTAAGCTAAGTTGTTAAACGATTTCAACTTCTTGTGGATGTAGGACTTACCTTCCAGTTTTCTTGCTGGCTGTGGACCAGCAGTAGATCTCATCTCCCACAGGCCACCTCCACGTCCAAGATACATGGCCATCTTCACAACATGGACAATTGCTTCTTCAAAGCCAAGAGAACATTTGCAGCTGCAACCCCTAGTCTTTCAAATCAATCTTGTTGATTAGGTGAGGCCCACCCCAGAATACTTACCTTTCCATTACATTCACATTACCGGATTATAGAAATAATTACATCTGCACATCCTTTCACCTTTGCCTAACAGAACCTAACCACAGGAATGATATCCCCCTGCTATGGTTTGCATTTAGAATGTCCCTAAGACTTCAAGTAGATAAGACAGCCATGTTGAAGGTGGGGCTTGGTTCCTGGGGCTACACCTGGGGGTGTAGCCTTGGGGACTGCTTATGTCCATGGATTCCCTCCAGAAGCTCTCTTTTTCTCTGCTTCTGGTCATAAGGATGTGAGAGCAGAGTTCCCTCCAATCTTGCTCTCTCTGCCTCCCGCCACCATGCCCTGAACTCCATAGACTTCACCTGGCCTAACATGGACTAAATCACTGAAATCTCCAGAACTGCAAGAAAATAAATCTCCTTCCTCTAAGTTGTGATGGTCAGGTGTTTGGGATTACAGCAGTGAGAATGCAGACTGAAAAACCACCATACTCATATATCTCATCCACAATCAAGTGCAGGGGATTACACAAGGACATGGGTGATTTGGGGCAGGAATTGTAGTGTCAAGTTAGAATTCTGCTTAACATAACACCAATGAAAAAAATTCTAATAATTAACAACGCTGGTTGTTGTTGTTAATTTTGGGTTTTTACTCAAGTCTACCTAACAATTGCCTCAATTCTCCAGGAAATTTCAGGGGAATATAACTTGAAACTGTTGCTGAAAATATCTAATAGTCATGACTGTCACTATGCTATTTCTACAGATTGCCTGGTTGGTCTGTATATTCCACACAGTATCGTGGGATGAAGCAAGACCTGTTGAGTTGAGATACATACAGCACATTGTTTAGTCCCTTGAAGATTAGAATTTACTCATTTTGACTTTCCTGTGACTGCTCAGCCTACATTTAAACTAGTTCAAATATCCCTAAGAATATCAACATCATCATATTTATCATATAGTTGATGCTCATATAGTATGGCCTCAACTTTGTGAGAGAAATTTCCCTCAGGTTTCAGTTAAAGGATTAACTATGTGTTTTCTGGGAAATTAAGTTTTATTTTATGGATGTTCATCCATATAACGAATCAAGATTCTAGCTACATCTTAGCTACTGTGAAGCAGAAAAGTACATTTATAACATACCCCTAAGAAATATATAAGACATCTTGTATACAATCTTTCTCTAAGTTTTAATTTAATTTTCTTACATGTGTTTTCTTTTTTACCTTGGGTATCTCTACTTTGTAAAGTTTTGTGGTTCTACAAACAATTGTAGAAATTGCCTTAAGTCCTTATTGAAATAAATCAATATTTATTGAGTATTGTAAATTGAGCACTTTTAAGCACTGTAGCAGGAACCTAAAACATACTTTTTAATTTCCCTTTCTCCTTTAAAGCTAACTGGTTTGCAAAAATAATTAGGAATGAACATAAAAAAGAGTTAGAAACACAATCAAGGTAATATAAAAATTGGAAAATGAGAACATATAGGAATTATCATAATATACAGCAATATAGCATTTTATAGTACACATGCTCCTTCTTTTGTGTAAACCCAATACCCTGAAGCCTTACCTGTAGTACAAACACAAGTTCTTCATCTTGCACCTATGCAAGGCCTTCATTCCATCAACAATGTCTATCTATATTGTCTTGGAGACCTCCTCAAAGGGCATCTCACGCTCAACCCAATCTGTCAGTCACAGCCACCATGTGATATGTGTCTTTATGGTCTCCTACCTCTGATACAGCTCCTGTTCTTCAACTTCTGCTGTCCACACAGGCTTTAGAAAAACTATTAATGCTTTATTTTTATGCATTTTATAATAATTAATGAGTTCATACATACATATTTCTATGAAATCTGCTTTTAAATTTTGTTTCATTTTGTTTTACTAACATATGTATTTCAAAGATTTTCCTCTCAAGTCTGTCATTTGATTTTCCTTTTTCCTTTAGGTGTCTATCCTTTTCTATTTTTCCAGGTTTTTTTCTTGGTGCATTATAATTACACATGATAGCAGGATTCATTGTTACATATTTGTACATGTGCATATATAATTTGGCAGTTTTCATTCCCCAGTACCTCCCCTCTTCCTTCCTTCTCCTTCATCCCCTTCCTCTATTCTATTGTATTTTCTCATGAAAATAGAAGGGATGCTCACACTTTTTTTTCTTTTTTTTCTCTAGTTTCCACATGTAAGAGAAAAATACAACCCTTGATTTTCTGAGTCTGGCTTATTTAACATAATATGCCTACATTCCATTCCTGAAAATGACATAATTTCATTCTTAGAACAATCATAGAACTTGACTCAGTGAAAATTTTCCTTGTGACACTTGGGACACCTGGACAAACAATGCTTTCTTCTTGTCCTACAAGTCTGCCCTTTCTTTTGTGGTTAAGTTGGTTCAGAGTTCACAAAGAAGAGAGAAAGATGGTTCTTTCTCCAACCCTGGGCCATGTTTTTTCACTTGGACAGTAAGCACTGCTTTTACTCAGTCTATAATTAGGCCCTTAAATGATTTACCAGACCTTCTTACCCCACCCCTCTAGACACTGTGGATAAAATATTTTTGATAGAACCATGTAGGGGAATTGTATCTATTTATGCTACATCATCCTTGACACCTGTCTTTCCCTTGACACAGAAAAACCACTCATCCTTCTTCCTCCAGATTAAAAAAAATCTAGAGTCATTATCATCTTTATTACTGAGGGTACACTAGGTTCTAGGCATAGAGTTCAGTGGTTTATAGAGATAACGAATGCACAGGGAGATTAAGAAATTCGCCCATGTTCACAAGCAGAGAAACTGGAATTCAAACCTAGGTAGTCAAACTCCACAGCTGCCAAGCTTTACCTGACATTCTATATCAATGCATAATGTAAATAAACAGATGTAAATGGAGGTGGTGTAGACAACCATGGGTTCTATGTTAATCTGTTGATACGTCCAGTTGGATTTATAGTCTCTGAACAAAAATAATCTATAATATTCTCCTTCACCCCCTTTCTATCTCAACAGAAAAATAAAAGATTCAGAAAAGCAAAATGACCTTTTTATGATTCCATAATTAATACTTGATAAAGGTAGGACTTAGCTCTATTGGATCAGTGCATTGAGGTCAGGTACTCATCTTCACATCTCCAGCACATGGAAAGTGGTAGCACTTACAATGGCCTCAACAATTGTTATTTGGATATATGAGTGCATGAATGGAGAAACACAATTAAGGGCATCTGATACTTCATTCAATGTTTTTGTCTTTATCCCACAGCTGACCCTAGGATGGCAGTAATCCTGAAAAGAATTGTCCCTGGTTAAAATGGAATTTATCTAGAAAACTATTTAATGATTCAGGTTTTGAAATAAATTAAGAATATATTTTTAAAAGTGGAAAGGAAATAAATCTTATGTGGTGTAATGGAATATAACAAGGTAATATAGAAACGTGTATATGTAAGCAAGCAAAATTAAATGTATTTGGTTATCTGAAGCTAAGTCTTAGTTGACTTACAAACTAAGTGTTCAAGTGATAAAGGTCCAGTTGATGGAAGCCCAGTTTTCTGTAGTTATGGTTTCAAACATTAAGCAGTGTTGGGAAATTCTGAAAAAAATATCATTTTTTATTGAGTACTTTTAGAAAACACATGCTGAAATTGTCATGAAACCAAACAAAAGAAAAATGAGGTGTAAAAACTTCTAATAAACTGCAAATCTTTCATTAGGGAGTCACTGTGTGTTCCTAAACAAGAAAGGCAAATTATTTAAAAACACAAAATGTAAAAGCCAAACCTCTGATTAATGTGTTTAGAGAAGGGCTTAGACTTTATTTAGGGGGATTAGCAATTTAACTCTGGATTTCGCCCTAATTGTTCATAGTCTTTCGAACACGCCTTAAAATTGTTCAAAATATATTTGCACATCTATCAGCCCATTAATCTTTTCCACTGTCCCTGGTTTTTAAGAGTTCTTTTTTCTCTTAAATACATATGAAGGTATATAATCCATCTATTTCTTCCAGAATATTATCAATAAGAAGTATTTCAATGGCATAGCATGTGATCAGTTGGCATTCTAAGTTGTAAACAAAAAGAACAATACTACTCATATCAAGGAGAAAACAACTTATAATTAAAGCATTGGATAGTTTCAGAATGACTAAAGAGAGACCACGCATCCCCCAAATACCCAAAATAATGCTACATAACTAATTAAAGAAAAAAACTCCTCTGTTATTGCTGCCAGCATGGCTAGGAGTCAGCTTTATTTAGAATAAGACAGAAGATACTGGACATGAATAATTCTGCTTGATTACTGTTGCCGGTGGAGATGGGTAGAGCTGCCACCATCATGCCTGCTCTCACTTTGAGAATAAATTCTGTATGTTCTTGTTTGGGGGTGTAGTTAACTTCTGATTCAAATCCGTACATCTTCGGCAGAGGCTAGAATACATCTCCCCTAGGGGGAGTCTCCACTGCAATTGCCATATCACAGCTTGCTTCTAGCTCCATGTAGTATCCCACAAGCATTTCATGGACCTCTCGTTCTACTGGATCCTAAGGGATATATGGCAGAGGCTTTGTCCTTTAGGCTCCACTTAATACTGTTGACTTTTGAGTCACACATTAAGCATTTTTTTTGTCTCTAAATCAAGACAGATTCACCAAATTCTATACCCCTGCTTAGAAGCAGGGAAGGCAAAAGGCAGCTACCACTCTGCCATTTTATAGGGAGCATCTTGACCACATTACAGATCCCTGGGTCCTCATCACAGGCGCTTCACCAAGGCTCAGGATTGCTTGTTTTCATACATTTATCTACTATCTTTTAGTAAGGTACCAAGAAGCTCCAACTTTCCTGGTACTATCACTGTAATTGTGTGAAGGAAGTGGGCCAAAATGATACTATGAAGGATAGTGAGAAGAAAGAGTTCCCTGCAAACTTAATTGCAGTATATGAATCAGAGAGAGAGAGAGAGAGAGAAAGAAAATGAATATCTTTGGCAAAACATTGTAGGTATATTCTTCATTCCATTTCAGATAAAAACTATATACAGATGCTTCTTAATTTACTATGGGGTTATGTACCAATAAACCCATCATAGACTGAAAATATCCTAAGTTAAAAATGTATTTAATATACCTCTCAGACCAAACATAATATCTTAGCATCACAGTACACTGTAGAGGATCAGTTTTCCCTCATTGTGGTGTGGCTGACTGGGAGCTATAGCTTTCTGCTATTGCCCAGTATTGAGACAGAGGATTCTACTGCATATTGGAAGCCAAAGAAAGATAAGAATTCAAAAATCAAAGTTTGGTTTCTACTGAATGTGTATTGTTTTTTCACCATTGTAAAGTAAAAAAAAGATCATTACATTGAACCACCATATATTTAATGGGGATGGTCTGCATAGAAAAGTTCCAGCTTATTCTAGTTGCTAGAATTATGTTGATAAGAACCAGGAAAGAAACCACATCAGGAGCTGCAGCTGCAATTGGAATTATCTAATACCTAAAGTCAAGATAATCCAACTGTTATTTCTGTGCCAGCCAAACAGGTGAGTTTGCTGTGGACACAGTGAGAATCACCATCCCTTAATCTTTTAGGTCTTTGATGGCAAAATCAATCTCTATTATTTGCTCTGGGCTGTATTATTTTGCTTTTGTTTTCTATTTTGGTATGGGGTGAGAGGTTCTGAGTTTCTCTTTAGTGTTTCCTATCATGATAATCCTTATTTTATGAATAAAGATGGAAATTCTGCCTGCTACTAACAATAATAATTACATTTAGAAACAAGAATGAAAGATATTTTGGCCTTGAGGTTTCATACAGCCTAACATAAGATAGATATGTGTGAAACTGCCATTTATCTCCTAATTCTCTTAGGCCATTTTATGCAGATACAGTGATATTCTGGCTTTCTAGGCTCTAGGTTGGACCCAACATCCAAATATCTCTGAACTTGATGGATCATTGTCTTTCTCAAAGACCCGGTTATTCTGATAAATAGACTCAGATCCCTTTGGGAAAGCATTAATAGTGGTGGTCAGAGTATATCCTTATGATATTATGAACCAAACTCACGGATGACCTATTCTTCTTTGGTTCAAGGGCCATTAGATATTTGAACTAGCCTATGTAAAGAAACTGAGTCAGAAAATATAAATTTTGGTGGCTGTTTCACTGCCATGATCCAAAAAAAAACCTGACCACACAACTTAAAGGACTGTAAGTTTATTTGCTCAGCTTTTGGAGATTTCAGGGTTCAGTTCATGTGAGGCTGGGTCTGCAGAGCTCAGGGTATGGCAGCGGGAAGCAGAGAAAGGGAGAGAATAGGCTCTGCTCTCACATCATGGAGGCCAGAAGCAAGAGAAAGAGAGCAAGAGGAGGAGAAATCTTATATTATCCCCAAGGCCACACCCCCATGGACCACTCCTTAGCAACCAAGCCCCACTTCCAACATTGCTGTCTTGTTTTCCTGAGGGGTAAGGGGACATTCTAAATCCAAACCATTACAGTGGCATAAGTAAGGCTCATAACATCTAGGGTTTATCCAGTTCTATGTTTATATCAGGGACCCCATGTTCAATACATCCTCATTATATGTTCTTATGGATCATATCATTTTAATCCCTTTGCTAGTCTTGCTGTTCATTATAGTCACTATGACTTCTGCAGTCTAGCAGTTACATGCCACTTCTTACTTTCTGGCATTTGGGGTGTACTGTCACACTGAAATCACAGAACTCTTTTTAACTGCAGTGTCCTGTACAACTGTCTCTTTCCTTCATTGTACAGCTCTATGCGGCACCATTTAGACATGTTAGAAGTCCACTCACAAGTATTTCTCAAAGCCTTAAGGGAGTAAATATATGTGTCTGTAGAGCATAGTGGGCCTTCTAGGGACTATTGTAGAGAAAAGGTGGGCATCTAACATGTTCAAACCCTTTCCAACATTCACTAATCTTTGAGCATTTGGATTCTGTCCTCTTCATTATACCAAAGCATTTGAATTCAGGATAAAGTTAACCAAACTAGAGTGAGAGAGAAATTGGTAAACAAACAGGACTTCAAATAAATAAGGGGAGATACTAGAAGAAGAGTGGAAGGGGATTTGGAGAAGGAGGTAGGGAAGTAAAAGGTGAGATTTGATGAAGGATACAGTTCAAATTCTATGTTCATATATGCAGTTATCAATACCAATTTTAATATTATGTGTGGGGTGGGAGAAGGGCAGGGTGGGACTTGATGGGAAGCACACAGGTGTTATGTGCGTGTATGTTCCTGTCACACTGAACCATATCATGATGTATCCGTACAGTGTACCAATAAAAAATCTTTTCCATGTCTATAAAATAAGACATGAAAAAGCCTATTTTTAAGTAAAGCAAGAGACAAATAAAAAATAAGGTTACAGCCACACATACCTGCTCAAGCTAGCACAATGAACCAATAAACAGCTTGATAATTGAATTCATATTGATTAATTCAATCTATTTTAAATTATTATATTCTATTGTAACACATATTTTCCATATCCATATCCATATAAAATACCCTAATCTTGTCTACTTTCTCTCTCTCAGTTTTGTTTGTGGTTTCCTTTGCCAAACATTTTTTTATTCTGATTCTAGTTATAGGTTAGAAGGCGATATGCAATGGTATGAGAACCTTGCATGATCAGAGGAGCCCTCAAATAAGACCTGCGCACTGGGAGGAGTCTCCAATTCCATTGTCAATGGGAGGCTCTTTTTCAGAATCCAAATTTTCCCCAGATTCAAGGCCTGATACATTCAATTGATGTGATAATCTAGCAACCTGTGTAATCAAATTTTAAGTTGACTTTTGTCAATTGCAGCACAGGGGTTGCTAGAGAGAAGATAGAATATTTGTGGGAAACCCCTGAGATTTAAACTTCAACCAAGATTTTAACAATTTTATTAATAATTTTTAAGCTATGCATATAATTTGAAATTTCTACTGCCCCTGTCCTTTGAAGGTATCACTGATGCCTCTGCCCCTGGTAGCATGACTTAAACTGCCAATACCTGGCCTTGAACCCTGGAGACTTCCACAGGAGCATCTGATACCACGTCCTCTGAAAACTGAAACTGCCTCCACTGCAGTCATAGTCTCACCAGAACAGCCCTGTGCTCTGTGTTTCTTTAAGGATACAGTGAATACATCTAATTGGCAGAACCTTTACTTAGTTGAGGATGTGAATGGTGGCATTTTCAGTTTCTGTTATGGCAAGTGGAACTTGTCTTAGGAAATGAGTAATTTCATGAGAAAGGGAAATAAATTCAGAAGTTCAGTGGATTGTATATCTACATATACATATAATATAGATAAATATCCACTATATCAATACCATAATGTGTGTGTGTGTGTGAGAGAGAGAGAAAGAGAGAGAGAGAGAGAGAGAGAGAGAGAGAGAGAGGGAGAGAGAGAGAGAGAGAGAGAGAGAGAGATAAACCTACATCTATTTCCCAACTATTATTCTAATACCTCCTGACTCCACTTTTTTGTTCTGAGAGAAAAGGAATACATTGCTAAACTTTCAAAATCTATTTTGAAAGGCAGACTATTAAAAATCAAACCCAGACAAAGGAACACAAGCATGAAAAATATAAATGTTATTTTATTAAGATTTTGATTTACTTCTGTATATACACACACATACACACATACATACCACTAGGCAGATAAGCAAGGTGGTGCAGGCCTGTAATCCCAACTACTCTGGAAGCTGAGGCATGAGATTCATAAATTCGAAGCAAGCCTGGGCAACCTGGTAAGACCCTTTCTCAAAATAAAATATTAAAAGGGCTGAGGACACCTGGTGCAGTCTGGCATGCCTGTAATTCTAGTTCTTGGGAGGCTAAGATAGGAGGATCACAAGCTGAAGGCCAGAGAGCAGTAACTTGGTGAGATAAAATTTTAAAAAAAAAGGCTAGGGGTATAGCTCAGAGGTAGAACCCCACCCCCTGGGTTCAATCCTCAGTACCCCCCCAATTTTTTTTTTGCGTTACCGGGGATTGAACCCAGGGGCGTTCTACCTCCGCGCTACACCCCTGGCCCTATTTTTTATACTTTATTTTGAAACCGAGTCTCACGAAGTTGCGGAGGGCCTCACTAAGTAGAGAGAGAGAGAGAGAGAGAGACAGGGAGAGAGAGAGAGAGAGAAAGAGAGAGAGCTGAGGCTGGCCGGGAACCCAGATCCTCCTGTCTCTGCCTCCCAAAGTACTGGGATTACAAGCATGCGCCACCACGCCCGGCTCCCCCCCAAAATTTAATCCTTTTCAACCTAAAACCACAGGAAACATGGAAACAGGAATTGCAAAGAATCAAAATTGTAACAATGAGCACAAACATTTGTGGCATAAATGATAGTAACCTGAAGACACTGTCTCTAATCAAATCATCTTCAGAATGTGAGTAAAATTATCATATATATGTGTATATAGATGTATATGTGTATATATATGTGTGTGAGAGAGAGAGAGAGAGATAAACCTACATCTATTTCCCAACTATTATTCTATATATATATATATATATATATATATATATAGAATAATATATATATGGAGAGACAGATTTTAAATATACAAACCTCAAGTACTGGGAAATAGGGCCAGGGGCATAGCGCGGAGGTAGAACGCCCCTGCATTCAATCCCCGGTACCGCAAAAAAAAATAAAATAAAAAAAATAAATATACAAACCTCATGGAGAAAAGTAATTATGAAATTAGTTCTTTTGAAGCAAATTTGTTTCCAGATTGTTCCAGATTCATTTATTTCCAAAATAAATAGTTTAACAAATAAACCTTTGATCATCTCATGGCATCATTGACTCTGTGTTTTAAAGGGAAGTTTACAAAGTCAGATTTTTTATTTAAAAATTAAATGTACTTTAAAGTTTTCACCTTCTAGGTATGTGTATGTGTATGTTTATCTTGATGATTAGGGATTCAAAATATATATGTATAACCTATTTACAGGAAGAATATTGTTTAAAAAGGTTTAAAACCTGTTTCGTTGCAACGCATTAGTCTGATGAGAAATACAGTTAGGTCACTTGAAGAGTCTTATGTGAGAAAAATAAACAGATGGTTTATTCATTTATTTACTTACTTTGTAATCTAAAGCTCCATTATATGAGTCCTTCCTTCCTTCCTTCCTTCCTTCCTTCCTTCCTTCCTTCCTTCTTTCCTTCCTTCCTTCCTTCTTTCCTTCTTTCCTTCTTCCTTTCTTTCTCTTTCTTTTTTTACCTGGAAAATTAGTATTATCTGCTAAAAGTTACATACATATTTTTCACATTCGTTTTCATCAGTTTATTATCTCAGCTAGAATTCCTTTCATATGTAAATGCATGCCTGTATGTTCAGTTAACTCTCAGTATTCAGGGGTTCCACATCCACAGATTCAACCAACTGCAGATGGAAAATATTCCAAGAAAACAGTATGTCTTTATTGGACATGTTCATGCTTTTTTCATTATTTTCTAAACAATACAATATAATGGTTAAGTACAAAGCATTTACATTGTATTAGATATTGTAAGTAATCTAGAGATGATTTAAAGTATATGGGAGGACGTGCATAGGTTATATGCAAATGTGACACCATTTTATATAAGGGACTTGAGTATCTCTGGATTTTGGTATCCAAGGGAAGTCCTGGAACTAATCCTCCTCAGATATGGGATGTCTGTATGTGAGTGTATGTGTATGATATATGTCTATGATGTATGTGTGTGTATGCTGTTTTTTGTGTGTATATATGGGACTTCACTGGTTTATGAGAATCCATTAACATTTCACTGAAATTTTTGTATTAATTCAATTGAGTACAATATTGCATGTCCTATAGTTTTCTAGATACTACAAAAAGAAAGGAAGGAGAATACAAAAGAAACAAACAATACAAGGTCTCAGAGTAGTGTGTGAAAGGAAATAGTCAGGAATTATGTGCATGAAGTAATAGGAGAGTCATAATGAGACATAGTAGTCTAGGAACATACTACAGACAGAAAACGATAAATGTAGGCCCCAAAAGTTAAGTGGCAGGTTTATTTGGGACACGAGGAGTTTAAATGCATGCTAAAGCGAGGTATAGGATTTTACGCAAAGAGAACAAGAGAGAACCTCAAATTGACAAAATGCGTTAAAAGAAATACAAATATGTCTAAAAGCATTATCTTAATAGTGATTAAAAAGAATGAATTCAAATGAGTTTGTATCAGTGCTAATAATTAGTTTTTCAATACCTAATACTGACTAATGTAAATGTCCTTAGGACTTAAGCTAAATTTTCAGCTATAATTGAGTAAAAATGTAGGCTTTGACGTACATAAATAAAAAAAGCTCAGGAGAAATTTGGCAACAATGTATATAGTGTAGAGTAGGCATCACTAAATATTTGATTTATTGGGCTTAAAATTATTAATATCTATAAAGTATATTCAAAGTAAAATATTGCTTAGTTTTTAAATTCTTTTAAAAATTATTGTATTACTGGAAGATAAAAGGCAATTCCTAGACTGTCACTGGAGACACTTTTGTTTAATTTAAACTACAAAAGCTTGAAGAAAAAAAAACATTTAGCTGTAGGATCCCAGAATTGATATATTGGGAGAGTATCATACCAATTTTAGTATTTACCAACGATCATGGCTTTGTGACTCATGTAGCTGAAAGATAATGTTGGTCTTATTTCAAATTGCTTTAAAGCAAAGAGATAAAATACTTAGTCAATGTGGCCTATGCAGTGATCTTCAGATATATCTTTATGCACACAGACTCTAAAGGGGATAAATTTACAACTTTGACACAGCAGGACTGCACAATTTGTGATCAGCATGTCATATCTTTGAAAGTACAAAGTCTTGAAGTGAGTCTCAAAATCCTCCTTTATGTGCTTCTGTACACAATTCCTATCCGGTTGCATTGAAAAACCTTTGCTTCAATTATGCTAAGATTAATATACAGGATTGGAAAATATCAAAAATTATTTGACAAATGTCCTTACAATAAATTTTGAACTAATTTAATGCCCTCAGAGTAATAGGGGTAGTTAGTGGCTATGACTCAATGAAGTACTCCACTGCAACACATGTTATTTTAATATAATTTAATGCCAAGTGCAAGTTAGAAAATCTTTCCATCTGTGGAAGAAGTAACTGTATTATTTTTTAGCCATATTTTAATTAATTGTACAGAGCTTCTCTTTCCATTTCAATGTAATATATTTCAAGTTCAACCATGACTAGAATCTGAATCTTAAAAGATGACAATTTCCCCAGCCTTCATGATTACCAAAAGAAAACAAAAGACCACAATATAACACATAAAATCTTCTATAGGGTAATAAACGAAGTTTTGTCTCAAAGCCTACTGGTGTAACAAAGTGTAGTGATGGGAATCAAAAAATTAATCTAAAAGGAGAAGATTTAGTTAAGTAATGAGTCACCATTTTCTCTTCTCCCTTAGTAAAGTTGTGAAATTAGGATTACTAAAAAAAAAAAAAAGTTTGCCCTCGATAAAAATCTCACTCTTAGCCAGAGGCAATGGTAAACACCTATAATCCCAGTACTTGGGCAGCTGAGACAGGAAGATCACAGGTGCAAGGCCAGCACATGGGAACTTAGTGAGACTGTTTCAAAATAAAAAAAAAAAAATAAAAAGAGCTGGGGGTGTAGTTCAAAGGTAGAATGCCCCTGAATTTAACTCCTGTACAAAAAAAACTCACTCTTTTTTTTTTTTTTTTTTTTTTTTGCGGTACCGGGGATTGAACACAGGGGCGTTCTACCTCCGCGCTACGCCCCCGGCCCTATTTTTTTTTTAAACTATATTTTGAAACCGGGTCTCACGGGTGTTAGTTGCGGAGGGCCTCACTAAGGAGAGAGAGAGAGAGGAAGAGAGAGAGAGAGAGAAAGAGCTGAGGCTGGCCGCGAACCGGTCTCTGCCTCCCAAAGTACTGGGATTACAAGCGTGCGCCACCACGCGCGGCTAAACTCACTCTTTTAAATTGGGTCATTATAATAAAACAGATGAGATTGTATATTAGGGAAACCACAACTAGGAATATATGGGAAGATTACTCTTATTGAGAATCGTATTAAGCATCAATATCCATGAAAGAAAAAAAAACTCAACTATACTTAAGAAAGACTCAGGACTTTTTCCCTTAGAGGTGCACTATGATCATTTGAAATTTTGTACTTTCTCCTGTACTAAATTGAGTTTGTTTTTTTCATGTCAAGACTGACTACACACCATAACATAAGTAATCATTTCCATAGATTTTTTAGAGAATGAACATCTGGGCCATATTTGCTAATGATGATCATGTTTATATGTTACCACCAGACTGGACTTGGCATGCCAGTATAGTAATTTTGGTTATTTGATGGCTGCTACCACTGAATGGAATATGTAATATTCCAGATAAGTTGTTAAGACAGCTAAAGCATCAAATAAGTGAAAACTGGTTTTGATCGGTGAGCTTTGAAATATTCGCTAATAACAATTGGTTTGAATCTATCTATCTATATACATATTTAGAGGCATCATACATGGAGTTTTTCATAAATAACAATCTTCGAAATATAAAGTGGTTTAACCTAAGATAATTGGAAAATTATCTTGCACTTGGAAAATTTTTCTTGCACTTGTTGGTAGATGTTTGGCTATATTGAAAAGAGGAATAAATTGCTCCTAATATTCCAAAGCTGATTATTTGCCTAAAAGATAGATAAACTGACAAGAGAGGGGGAATATCTGTTTTAATTTTCTGATAATTTCATCCCAGTGTTATGTTTTCCCTGTTATAAAAGATTAACCCTTATGTGAAATGGTTTTCTAGAGTCTAAAGAACATCAGATAACAGAAAATAACTTTCATTTATTGAATGTGTACTATTTACCAGATGTTATATAGCACCTGACACAGAGTATGAGAATTACTTCTCAGCTAATGAGGTATTTATTTTAAAAATGGTTGTTGAGGTAAGAACTAGGACTTCCAAAATAGATTTTTATTCAATGTATAGGAAACATAAAATGGTCTTGATCCCACACATTTTCAGTCTCTAATTTTTATAAAAGTTATCATATGAAACAGAAATTTTAAAACAGGACATAATTTTGTGGAAAATTGTAAGCTGTTTAACTCACTTACATAGACAACAAACCCTGGCAAGGAATAATAAAGAAAAACACCCAAAACAGCACGAAGAAAAACTTAAGTGACAAAACGAGTATAAAGAGTAAATTCCTACAAAAAAAATCTGAGCATACTGGAAAGAAATGAAAAGGAAATTTAAATTAAAACAAAAGAAAGAGGCACTAGCCAAATCAGGGTAAAATTCATGAAACGTAAAACCACCAATAACTAAATGAAGAAAATAGCGATGAATATAAGTAAAAATTATCCCACTTAACTAACATCTATTAAGAACTCATGCATCTGGTATTGATTTTCACCAAAAGAAAATCACAGATCTGACTGAGAAACAATGGACACATATTGATATGTTTAAAGCCTCTGAGATTTCTTCCGTTGCTTTATATGTTTGTCACACTACAAATTAGGAAGCAATCTGGTCAGTAAAACTCTTGAAGTATCATTATATTATGCACAAATTCTCTTTAAGGTTTTACAGAAGTGTGTTTAAGGATTTTCCACAAAACACCCCCCCCCCTCCGACAGCTCCAAGGGGCCACACAGCACTCAGGGCTGGGAACTCCACTTTGTGCTTATTGCGCTTCTTCCTATAAACTCCTCAGTCCCTCCCTCCCAATTAATGGGACAAAATGTCCAAATAAACAAGAAAGAGAAGACTTTTAAAAGCTCTCCTACCCTAATAAAAGGACTTCATTTTGAGTTATTGAATCTCAGAGTTGACACTTTACCATGACTGACAGTATAGACATCCTCCTCCCCATGCGTGTGCCCCTGTCATGACACCCGTGTCACTGAGCCTTGAGTCTTCTCATACATTGGCAGTTAAAGTCATTTGACCTTTGGCCTTGTGCCTTCGGAGGTCAGAGGCATTGACTTTGGAGGAAAGATTAAATTAACCATACCTAGACCAAAGAATAACTAAAGGAAATAAAAAGGCAAGAAGATAAAGGAATAAGGAAGCACACTAGATGGTCAAATGAGGAAGTCATTAAACAAATGAAACCTTAGATTGAATAATTGGCAAAATTTCCTGAAACAAAAGAGCTCTTAAGCCCTCAAGTCCTGTTGTCTTGTGATCAAATTGATTGAGCAGCCGCTTGGATCGGGTAACGCTAGATTGCCACCCCATGGCAAGCTCCGTTGGACTAACAACATAAATCAGATCAGAAAGCTTCCCTTTTGTGATTAACACTCAGCTGTGTTTGTGAGAACATCCAGCCAGTGTTCTT
The DNA here is from genome assembly GCA_004027185.1 of Glis glis. NCBI lineage: Eukaryota > Metazoa > Chordata > Mammalia > Rodentia > Gliridae > Glis > Glis glis. The sequence continues at coordinate 1,332 of PVJS01002157.1, read as the reverse complement.
TCTTTCTCATCCTTGAAAAGTACAAAAGATTCTATGTAACCGAATCAACAATTAATCTCCATTATCTACTGGATAGATAATTGTGTTTTTACATTTTAGACTCATCTAGACATATGCAGGGCTCCTTCTGGCAATATGTGGTATATTGCCTGGCACTGTAAATGTGAGTGATGAATGAATGGATATGTTTGATAAAAGTATGCTAGGGCAAATAATTGTAAAATAACCCTTAGATGTTTTCTAATTACTAGCTCATTCTAGATTTTTCTGATTTCGGTGCCTCTGTTTCTGAAAGAATGATTCAGAGGAAACTGTGGTCATTCATAAATGTTTATTGCTCATTAGATAAGTTTCACTGCATCTCACCATGCATAATGTTTTCCATTTTGTGCAAATTTTAATAAGATACAGAGATGCTTGTTTTCATCTCCAAGCCCATTGAGGTGCTATTTTTCAAGTTCTGTGTTGAACAGTAAAATACCCTTAATAAATGAGTCCAGATGGAGTGTGTATGTGAGAGGACTGGGTGAATTCGTGAGATGTAGACCACAAATAGCATTATACTCAATCGCTCTGTAAGATGCCACATGGCCTGGGGCAATTTTCCATAGCAAAATCTAAATAACATTGTTCATTTGCTAATAGTCTAAATATCATAATTAGGACATGTTGCTGCTATAGGACTCTAATTACTGATAAAAAGCAACTTTCATCATAACCTTCTCCCATTTAAGGGAAATGGTCATTATACCTAACTCCAGCCTTTCAACCCCTTGATCATTCCAATGAAACATTTCTGAAATTGCCAAACACATTGTTGAGCCTACAATGGCTGTTCTGACTGTGAACTAACAATGCATGTCTTTTTCAAATCTCATGCATTTGGAATCATTATCAGGTGAGAGGCAATATAGGAAAGAGTAAATGTCTCAGCAACCATTAGACATATACTAAGCTTGCAACTAGCCTCTGTTCTACAGCTGACAAGACAGAGCATTTTTTTCTTCTCTTTTAATGCATTTCATATAAGAGGCATTGCCCACAGCCAAAGGAATGCTTAATCTAGTCAAGTTCAACTGCAGCATCCATCGGACCCATTGTATCTCTGCAAATACATGTATCTGTACATCTCTACATAACATCAAGGCTAGGCTAGTTTTATGAAGTGGTGGAATGAACTGCTTACATGATATTATATAGAAAAATTCTTGTTTAATATATATTGAATATATTTTGTTTAACATATATTATTTAATATATTTGTTATCTACTACAGTTGCTTAAATCTTGAAGTCCATTATCAGGATTTCTTTTTTTTTTTTTTTTTTTTTT